>RJWT010038724.1:0-12813 GCA_004365215.1 Cuniculus paca | reverse complement strand
CACCAGGTCATGAAAGCTCAGAGGAGCCCTCTGTACCTGAGCCCTAGACCCAGGAGGCCAGCAAAGGAGAGGCAGCGCCTGGCAGCACAGCACGGAGGTGAAGGTGCCACGCCACAGGCCTGGGCACACCTGCTGCAGGTGGGGCGTGCGGCACCCCCCAGGGACTGCCAGCCCAACCCAAGGCTTTGTTGAAGGATATATATACTTTGATCAAGAAAAGTAGAGCAATCAAGTAGTTGTTAATTAATGCAGGTTTCCAAATCAGATAAAATGTTTTAGGCATATGGGGCCTTGGGGGGCAGACACCAAAGGGTCCTGGAGGAGCCCCTGGGTGAGTCTCTGGGTTCTATCTCCTCTCTATCTGAGCATCACTGGCCTGTGGTAGGACACAGTCTACTCTCAAGCTTCCCACATCTGGCCTTGTGCTGCTGTTCAAGGTCCCACCACAATGGGGGGTGAACAACTTGGGCAGGGTATCCGTGTGGGATGGATTTCCATATACACCTCTGGGTTAGCTAACTTTGCTGTTGAGAGATGTGTGAGTTGAACATCCAGGTAAGGGCCCAGATAGCAGCGCACCTGACTGGGATGAGAGAAAGAGTCAGCCTAAGTCTGTGCTTCACCCACCCCGTCCTGGTGCATCCAGCTGTGTGGACTCTTTGCCTGTCTGGTCCTAAATGTCCACTTGGAGGGTCAGAGATGCACCCGATTTGAGGATGCAGGGTTGACACTGAGAGATTGAGAAGGACAATTTGAGTTCATGAAAACATGTAACTGCCTAGCTTGGGTTAAGGTAGGGAACTCGGACCCACATCTTAGAGAAGTTGCTCTTTTTCTCATCTGAAGAATTCTCATTAAGTCCGGTTTTTCATCTTCAGTAGGGAGGAGCCTTTATTTTTGGGACACTACCCTGGCACATCCCAGCCACAGAGCAGCAGCTGGCAGGGAGCCCAGAAGCCTAATAAGGCCAGGTGGGCGCACCTGGAAGGTTGGTCATTGATTTCTGAGGAATAAAAATTCTTCCCACAAACATTGGGCCCTGGAAGGCCAACAGAACACCTCAAAAACAGGACAGCTTGTTTGGTTGTTGTTAGGTTGGAGAGTTATTTTTAGGAGCAAGAAGACATATTAATGCCATTATTTCATATCTGCAAGGCACACGGTCATCAGTCTGACATCGTATTCACATTTTCTCATTTCCCAGTAATGAATGGAGATGCCCTGTGTCCTCTGACCTCATCATCTTCAATTACTTCAGCCACAGCGTGGCCTAGGGTGCTTGGGCTGGCCATGGCAATATTTGCTGGGGAAAAATGGAGAATAAAGGTCCAGGGAATCTTCTCCAGGAGCCTCCACAGGTGTTTTCTTTCCCTACAAGGAAAGGATACTGTGGACCTTAGAGGAGTCTGCGTGCAGAAGCCCACATGTTTCGTTCTACTGGACTTAAGACCTCAGTACTGACTTCATTCGTTCATTTTAGAGGGGCATTTCCTGATGTTAGGGATCATATGGGAGTCTGGTCTCCTAGAAGGAAGACCCTTTCCCAAGGCTCCGTTTCTTCTACATGGAGCCTCTTTCTTCTCCCCATGGTGGTGAGATTGGGAGGGTCCCCAGAGCAGTAATAATTTAGGGTTCGTTCCAAAATGCAATGCAGGTGCAGCTCCTCCCACTATCTAAGAAAGTAGAGATGGAGGACCCCAGTGGATGAACAGATCCCACCTCTTCCTCTCAAGGTGAACTGCTTTCTCCAGTCCAAAGCAGACTATTGAAGCTTCATCAAGTGGGGCTTCGTCAGGTCCACAAAAGGAGGTTCCTGGAGAGGCCTGCTCAGCCAGTGCCCAGAGTCTTGGGCTCTATCCACCACGTCACAATAGCCCCACCTGGGGCAAATAATGGATTTGAATAGGATAGTGTTTATCCTTGTTTGATTACAAGGATGCTGTTTCTCTCCCTCTGTTCTCTTTTTCTAATATCTTTCCTTCCAAGAGTTACAAATGAATACACTGAACTTCTCAAGTGCATGGACTATGGTCATCACATAGAGATAAACAAAGACTTCTTTCTTGACCAAACTTTAGTCTGGCTCCTCAACCTACTAGGCCCACTGTGCTTTACTTATAAACTCCAATTTTGGCAAGGAATCCAACTGAGCCAGTTTCTCTGATCACCCTCCATATCTAATCAATTTCTTCATCTTCTACTTGCCCTCAGACCACCCAGGCCTGTCTCCAGCTATAATCTCAGTAAGTCGTTTTGGCCAGTTATCCTCCTTTTCCTTCATATTTCCTCTTGGTAGTTTTCCATCTACTGACCCTGGTATGCTTTCTGGCTGTAAATTTGCACTTACCTGTGCAGTGTTCGGAGATGTCACAACACTCTCTCCACTGCAGATCCCATTGTAGTAGTCCCTGTGCCCATGGAAATGGTCCAGAATAAAGTCCAGGCTTTAACAAGGGTTATTGAAGAGTTTTTCTTTAACAGAAAGAAATACTGTTTTGGATAGTAAAGAACTGTTTTCAGATATTGCTCTGTGGGGCCTAGAATAGCATCCTGAGATTATAAGTACTCAATAAATATTTCTAGACTGATAAAACCCAAACCTCACTCCCACATTCACTCACCATACATCGTGTGGGAAGTACTGAAAGAGGAGAAGGGGAACTCTCATACATAAAGGAGGAAGTGATGATGGAAATCTTTGGAAAGCTACAAATCAAACGTTGTAGGTGTGGAGGAGGGGAGAGCTTGCTGTTGATTGGTGGAAGACAAGAGGTCTAAAGAAGTCTGGCTGAGTGCTGAGAATAAACACGGGTGGCCCTGTGTGTTCACAGGGTTCGGGGTATAGTCTGCACCATCCCTGGCTGTAGTGGATTGGTAACTGGTGGTCAACCTGTAAAACAAGCTGAACTAAATCAGCACGCTGCTGAGTGGAGATGGCCCACCTGAGGAAAGTTGCCAGCATAAAAATGAGACCTGGAGAGAAAGAGTAGCATTGTGGGTTCTCTTAAGTGGTGTTGTTGTTTGGAGTTGTTGGTTCTTTTGGGGCTGTTGGTTCTCCTGGAGGAGCTTGTCATGCTGGCTTCCCTGATGTGAACTCAGCTGTTATCACTGGAGGAGCTCGGGACCTTGTTGCTGAGAATGGCTGTTGTTCACTTTGGAGGAGCTCTGGTCCTTACTTTGAGCATCGCTTTCTGGCCCTGGAGAGAAAGATGTGTGCTGTTCAGTCTGCTGGAGAAGTTTGTCGTGCTGGCTTCCTGATACAGATTCAGCTGTTCTCATCATTGGATGAGCTCAGGACCTCGTTGTCACTGAGACTGGCTGTGGTACTTTTCAGGGGAGCTCTGATCCTTATTTTGAGCATCGCTTCTTGGCTGCAGTGCAGAACCCTCAACCTCCTAGCACAGATCCTTCATCCCACTGGCACAGACTTTCTAGCTTCCACCACTGACCTTTGGGCCTTCCCAGTGCAGATCCACAAAACAGACTTGCATGAGTCATTGTTGCGGGCTCTAGGTCTCCAGGTGGACTCATGGGGACATTGTCATGGGTTCTAGGTCTTCAGTTGGACTCATGCAGGACATTGCTGTGGGATTAAGGACCTCAGCTGGATTTTCTAGGTCTTTAGTATGTAGGCAGATTTTCTGCGCTTCTTGTATTTGACGCTGGGTGACTATCATAAAATAATACTATAAATTATGTGTCCTGTATGTAATTGTTTTCTTCACAAAACCCTGACTACAACACTGGCACAGAAAAGGAATGGGCCTCCCTGGAGACATAGTCCCTTATAAAGCCAGGGCCAGTCTGAAAGGAAGAGGTAGGGTCCTCATTCTCCTGTATCCCAGAGAGGATGTTCCCAGGAATGCTCCCCATTTCTGTTCCTCTCCCATTTGTAGCCTGACAGGGGAGGAATGCCCAGGCTGCTTGGTGCCAGGAAGTCTGGACTGTGGTGCCAGCCAAGGGCAGGAGTTGTCTGGGAATAAAGTCACAGAGAAACCCCATCCTAGAGCGGGTCAAACTCAGGGGAAGTCCCTCTCACAGGAGGAAGGGGGTCAGGTCCCAGTTAGTTCCCGAGCAACACAGCTGTGATCCCATGTCTGTAGGTAAGAGGGCATCATCCAAACCTAGAAAAGTGATCAGTTCCTGGCATCTAGGTTGGAATAATTCTGAATATAAGAAGGTATGATCAGGAGCCATTCTGTATATAGACATGAAAACAGAGGAACAAGTTGATATAAGAATGAAGTTGCACCAGGATAAGCAATTGTAGGTGGACTTCCTTCTCTCTTCCAAAAAGCAGATGGGACATTCTAAAGTCCTGTAGGCCCAGGGATGCTTCGCTCTATGATGCTGTCCTGCATCCCTCCTCATCCACCAATGCCAGCAGGCCCTAGTATCCTGCCACAGCAAAAAGCATCCTCCCAAAGGTCCAAATGCTCTCCAGGTAGCAGTGCCTATGCTGGGAACCATTGACCCTGTGAGCCCTAGACGGGTTTGTGGGTTGATGGCAGGGGCAGAAGTAGGTGGTTTGAGAAATACCCGGTGGGTGAGAATTGGCCAACTTTGGAAACTTTCTGAACCTGGGAAGTTAGTCAGAGGGAATATTCAATGTGATTCATAGTAGAGGCAGGTGGAGGTGGTTTAGTGACAAGGGTATGCATTTGCAGGCGAGGGCTAGGGGGTAGGAGAGGAGAGCTGCTGAGTGGTTTCTTGAGTTCGCTTGTTTCTTAAGGTATAATTTACATACCATAAACTCACCTGCTGTAAGTGTAGAATCCGATTGTTGTCAGCATACTTACAGAATTGTGCAACTACCACCACCTCCTTATCCGAAATGGCCACTGAACCTTCCTGGGGCTAAAGGCACAGGCCAGGCCGGGTGGGGGTCGGTGGTCACACCTGAACACGGAGCAGGCAAACCGTCCACGCCAAAGTGGGAGCTGTGGCTGACTGCAAGAGACCAATGGTCACGTGGATCTTTGTCCAACACCCTGAGGACTGCGTTGGCTGAGGGGAGGAAGCAGGAGGAGGTGTCAGAGGTGGCGTGGAGGATCACCAGGGTGAAGGGGGCTGGCGGTGCAGGGGAAGAACAGGAGGATTTGGGTTCTGTGGTGGGAGCAGGCCAGAAGAAACAAGGGCACAGAGGCAGGGAGGGAGAACACTGTTTTGGTGAGGAGAACAGGGCTAGATCAAAACGGAAGGGGCCATGGACCATGAGATGGAGAGGAGTGGAAAGCAAAAGACTGGGCTGGAAACTTGGAGCACCTCCCGTCCCCTCATCCCTCCATCACCAGCATTTGTTGCAAAAGGAAAGAGATGCCGAAGACATACTTTATCTTCTTCTACTTTATCCCTCTTCTGTCCACTTCTCCGCACTTCTGCTCTGGCTGAGTCTCACTCATTGTCATGCCCTGCCCCTTGTCCCACCTGCCTCTTGGGGACCTTGTCCCCACCCTCCACAGCATTCTATCAAAAAGAGCAACAATAGGTCAACCTACCTAAGAAGCTTCACACCTCCTCCTTCACAGTGGCTTTAGCAGGCTGTCACTAGCCTCACCTGCCCCACTGTCAGTGACCATGTTGAGTGCCACTGGGGTCCCCTGTCCCAGCACATGCCAGGCACTTCCTCCTCTCACCTCTTACCGGTCACCCTTGAGCTCAGCGCACAGAACCTGCTGCTCCGAAGATGCATATCCTGCGAGTAAATGAATGAAAGGCGTTTTAACCTCGACGCTTTTACAATCAACGCGTGAAATATCAACTGCATCTTCTCAATATCGTTTGGCATCACTTTCCTTTTGTAATAAATGCAGGTGAAAATATCGGCCCTCCCCATCATCTTAGCATTGCTGACAGGCAGTGCTTTGTGTTGTCATGTAGCTTGGGCTGGTTGCTTTGCTCATTAGAAAACTCTGGCTTTCTTCTAACTTTGGGACTGTTGGTCACTGTCGTCTGGTCCTCTCAGTGTGTCAAACCCAGCTGTGGCCTGCCCTGCAGGGCCTGGCAAAGCCAGTGGAGCGCAAGTGCATCCTCAGGGATGGGGTGCGGTTCCCAGCCTAGTCTCCTGGGGGCGCTGCCTTCCAAAGACTCAGCCTGCAGTGGTGCAGGCCTGCAGGTCACTCCACAGAGCCCGCCGAGGAGACCCTCACCCTTCCTGTCTCCTGTGGTCTTTCCACAGGTCATGTTTTTCTCTTTGAAGCTGCCTGGAAAAGGGAACGAAATCGCTCTTTCGCCTCCGCTGGCTCCTCACTGTTCCCTCTGACACTCTGCCAATCTGTAAAGGATGTTTGAGTTGCTTCTCTGTTGTTTTTAATGCTGTGAAGTTTGCCTTGTTAACGCCAGGTGCTGAAAAATTAAAACTTATCGCATCAATCACCATCATCAAAGCGAGGTGGAGTAGGATGGTTTCAACTAGCCCCAAATGTCCTGAAGTCATTTGGCCTCTTGTCAATTCCACTCTCCCCAAGGCTGCCTTTACAGCTACAACCAGTCCGCCTCAGCTGCTTGGGTCTCTGCTGAAAATCTCCTGCAAGGGGCTCACTGCTAACGTTTCTAGACTGATAATGTATCAGTTGTCTCCTGCCATTTGACTGTGGGACTCTAAGAATAGTACATACTTTTTTTTTTTCTGGTAGCAGAGTTTTAACAACCTAGAAAGCTTAATTAAGCTTTCCTGCTGCATTTTTTAATTGAATTAGTAGCAGGAGAGTATTTTTAGAGCCAAAGTGATTATTTCATGTAACAGATACATGTCTGAATGTTCTTGCGCCCCTATGTAGGTCAAAAACAGTCAAAGAACCGTTTCACAAGTCTGAAAGTATGACTGTTTGCTTTCACATACGTCATCACTATTATATGTGCAGTATTTATTGTAGTCATTCATTATTGATACTTTGAATTCCTTCTCCTTACGCACAGTGAGCTGGGATCAGGAGGAAAGACTGTTAAAAAGAATTTACAAAAGTGTTAGGATTCGAGTGGTTCTGTTTAACGCGCTCTGGCTTTGCGGTTAGGGTGGGCTCCCTTCCTAGACTTCAGTTCCACTTGGAGTTTTTCTTTTATTCAGGAGAACTATGATGTCTTTGGCTAGCGCAAGTAACATGAAAAAGTTCTGTTATGAGGAAGCTAAAGGTCAGCAAAACAAGCAGCCATTCAACTAAACCTTTGAAGTAACATTGTGTCACCCAACCGTGGTGATGATTTTTAAGCAAGGTACCAGATGGCATGCTTTCAAATGCATGCTGTAGCTACAATGGCATGAAAGTGGTCTGAATGAAACTCTTGAGCTTTTCTGGGAGGTTCTTTGTACAAGTAGGAGAAAGATTATCTTAGCATCGGTAATGTGGAAATGCAGCGTGCAAATTATGGCTACTGTGACTGCTGGTTTTGAGATCACTAAACTATGGATTTAGAAACAGCAGGAATCATCTAACGCAGCAGAGGGTGAGTCCAAGGAGAAATGAGCTACAGTTGCACGCTACAGGGCTGACAAAGGGACCGACAGGGATCCTGTGAGAAACCCGAGGGGGAGGTGGGGCGGGGCGCCATGAGTTCTATCTGAGGAATTTTCCACCCCTCCGAGATAAGTGCCAACTCAGATACACGGATCAGTGAGATCCGTGCAGAGATATGAAACTGGGCTAGAGTGTCCCAAAGGAAGGTGGCGTGTGAAGACAGCTCCTGGAAGGGGTCACATGCACAGGCAAAATTCAAGTTATTTCTTGCTTTCTTCTGATATTTGTAGTATCAGATAATTCTACTCTTTAATCTCACATTTCCATGTTTACCTTTAGTAACTTGCAGTATTTCTCCAGGTCTTTTCTGTTGCCAAACATAGCTCATTCAGGGATTCTTTGATAAAGTATCATACCCCATTCCTTCGGAGACTATGTAGTATCTCTTTCCATTAGGGTTTGTTTTAGTGACCTGCAACATCTCCGGACACCTTCATCTCCAAGTACACACTTAGCTTTCTACAAGGTAAAGAGAAGTTGGCTCATTGCAGCAGCCTGTTTTCTAACCAGTAAACTCCAGTCCTTCCTAGAACAGCCGCTGCCACGCCCATGGAGGCAGAATCCAGGCCCATCATAGCTGCTGGCAGGTGAGTGATGGGTACCAGGCAACACTGAGGCACTTTGTAAGTTTGTGTTTGGGAGAGCACAGAAAGAACGTCGAGGGCATCAATATACAACATTTCTTTCCTTAAATTTGGATTTTCTTCCACTAAGTAGGGGCATATTGTTAAAGCAAAAGAGGATGAAGAAAACATAGGCACTGATAAAATTCCGCTCATTTATTCTGAAATGCCTTCTTCCTGAAGTGGTGGTATTGAGATCGCCCATTTCGCTCTACCCCTTTCTCTCCGCTTAAGCTGATCACTCTACTTGCTAAATCTGCTGGGTCTCAGCCATGAAAACTCACACAGGGTGTGGCCACCTCTTCCCCAGCTGCTGCCCAGGCATCTCCACACCTTCCTTTGAGCTGCTCAATTTAGCTAAAGTGAGATCCCATGTCTCATTTTTGCAGTGATCCCAGATTAACAAGCAAACAATGAATGTTGCGACCACGAGTCTGATGTAAATCAACATTTTGCCCTTTTTATTTTTATTTAACATTAAGCAAATGAATTTAACATTAAGCAAAAAGATGAATGGGTCAAGCCCCAGTTGATTTTATTGTCCTGGAACAATAGACTGAATGGAAATGATTTTGGAAAAGCTCTGACTGAAAACTGTTCAAGGCCATAGCACCCCAGTTACACAAATAAAAAAGTACATTTTGAGCTAAATAGTATTTTAAGGCTCTAGTCACAAATGAATTTGACATTAAATAAAAGCATAAAGTTTTCCAAGATTGTTCTGGTTGAAAAGAGCTAAACTGGTAATGTGTGTTTATAGCAGTAGTAGCAATCTGATACTTGCTTATAAAAGAATTAATCTCCCATCTGCTTTCTCATAAAAATTGAGACTACACAGAAGAAACTGGAAAAAATTGGTATTTTCAAATACAATAGAAATGAGAAAAATTGATTAAAAATTGTTAAACGCATGTATAAATAGAAAATATATTAATGTTGTAGAATATACTACCATACAGTCACTGGATAAGAATTTTCAGGATATACTACGTGAAGAAAGCAGGGTATACATTATGCTTGGGCTGAGTGTGGTGGCATATGCCTATAATCCCAGTGGTTTGGGAGGCTGAGACAGATGTTCCTGAGTTCAAGGCCAGCTTAGGGAACTTAGTGAGACACTGTCTCAAAATACAAAGGGTTGGGGATGTAGCTCATTGCTCCCTGGGTTCAATTCCCAGTACCACAAAAGAGCAAACAAAAAACTTGTACATACAATATGCTATTTAAGTAAACCCACATGTGTGCATTTTGAAGACAACAAAAAGATAATCACTGAAAAATGGGGGAATTAGTGGAATTTTTAAGCTTTTTCTTCATGCTTTTCTCTAGACTGCAGAATTGCTTCTTTAAACAGAAAAAAAGGTCTTTATCCAGCTACTAGGGAGCCAACAGAATTTTAAGTTTGAGGTCAGCCTAGACAATTTAGGGAAAACCTGTCTCAGAATAAAAATAAAAAGAGCAAGGGATGTAGCTCAGTGACAGAGTTCACTTGGGTTTGATGCTCAGTGCTGGGTGGGGAGAAAGGAAAGAAAGGAAAAAGGTTCTTCAAGTTAAAAACTATATGAACAGATACCGCATGGAGAATTCCTACAAGGAGATGGAGATTGAAGTCTACTCATAGTAAATAAAAGAGGGCAGGTTTTCCCTGTTAGGATGATCTACCTACCAAGTGTTTTTCCAGACGTACAAGATTCAACGGTAGTAGTTCAAAACATAGCTTATCTGGCTCTTCTCATTACCTTTTTATGCTAGAGTGCTTTCAGGATTCATCCACATTGTAGCATGTGTCATGTGTAGCACATGTGTAGTGTGTAGATAATATTCCATCACATGCCTGTACCACATATTGCCTAGTAATCATCCATCAACAGGCACTGGAGTTGTTTCTTTTTGGGTTATTTAAAAAATTCATGTACAGGTTTTTGAATGTGTTTTCCATTCTCTTAGGTCCTTAGGTATGGAACTAGTGGTTATATGGTCTTAATTTAACCATCTAAAGAATTGCTAGGCTGTTTTCTACAGCAGCTGAGCCAGGATTATATGGTTCACACATCCCCACCAGCAGTATCTGAGGGTTTCAAATTTTCCACATTCTCGTTGACACTTATTATGGACCACCTTAAAAAATAGTCACTCTGGTGGATTTTAGGTGGTATCTCCTGGTTTCGACTGGCATTTTGATGAATGATGTTGAGCATCTCTTTGTGTGCTTTTTGGATATTTGTATACAATTTTCTTTGGAAGTATGTTTATTCAAATTCTTTGTCTTATTTTTAATCTGAAATTTTAACTTGTATTATTGAGTCCTTTATATGTCCTGGGTACTAGATCCTTAAATGTTTAAAATGTTTTTTTTCCCATTCTGTGAGTTGTCATTTTACTTTCCTGACAGTGTTTTTTAACACACAATATTTTAAAATTTTGACAAAGTTAGATTTATTTTTTTCTTTGTTTACTTGTGCTTTTGGTGTCGTATCTAAGAAACTACTTTTTAATGTCATGAATGTTCATGCCTACATTTTCTTCTGTGAGCTTTATTATTGAATTCTTATATTTTCAGTCTATGATCCATTCAACTCAATTTTTGCGTATAGTGTGACTTAAGGGTTCAATTTCATTCTGTTGCATGTGACTACCACACTAGCATTATTTATTTATTTATTTAATTTATTTTTTTTTTGCAGCACCGGGGGTTGAACTCATAACCTTGCACTTGCCAGGCAGGCGCTTAGGCCACTGAGCTAGTTCCCCGGCCCTTGTGTTTTTGAGACAGGGTCTCACTATGCCATTCAGGCTGGCCTTGAGCTCACTTTGTAGCCCAGGCTGGTCTCAAACTCACAACGATCCTCCTGTCTCAGCCTCCCGAGTGCTGGGATTACAGGTGTGAGCCACCACGCCTGGCTAGCATTATTTATTTAAAAGCCTGCACATTCTTCATTGAGTTTGTCTTGGAACTCTTGTTGAAAATAAATTGAACATAAATGTAATGACTGATTTCTGTAATCTTTTTTATTTAATTTCTGTAATCTTAATTCTTTTTGACTCTATGTCCATCCTTCTCTCTGTACGACACAGTCCTAATTACTGTAGCTATTCAGTAAGTTTTGAAATTGTGAATCATGAATCCTATTATTTTTTTTCTTCAAGATTATTTTGCTATTCAAGGCCTCTTGCATTTTTATAATAACTTTAGAATCAGTTTGTTGATTTCTGCCAAAAGTACAGCTGGCATTTTAATAGAGATTGCATCAAATTTATTTAGGAAGTGTTACCATCCTAACACTATTGTCTCCCAATATATAAAGATGGAATTTCTTTACATCTATTTATTATTGTTAGTTTTTTCAGTGTTATTTTGTGATTATCAGTGTATATATTCTGACTTTCTAAAATTTATTCCCAAGTATTTTATTCTTTTAGATACAA
Source organism: Cuniculus paca (assembly GCA_004365215.1). NCBI lineage: Eukaryota > Metazoa > Chordata > Mammalia > Rodentia > Cuniculidae > Cuniculus > Cuniculus paca. The sequence goes on along the minus strand of RJWT010038724.1, from coordinate 1,250 downwards.
TCTCAATTGTCTTAATTTCCTTTTGGGTTTTTCATTGCTAATATATAAAAATCAATTGATTTTTGTATAATAATATGTATCCACAACCTTGTCAAACTTGTTTATCAGCAGTAATAGATTTGTGAATCCCTTAATATTTTCTATATGTAAGATCATGTCATCTGGGAATATGTTTTACTTCTTTTGCAATCTTGATGCCTTTTTATCTCTTCATTTGGTCTATTGCCCTGGCTAGAACTTTCAGTACAAAGTTGAATAGAAGGGGTATGAGACGATATCTCTGTTTTATTTCTGACCTCAGTGGGGAAAGCTTACAGTATTTCATCACCACCTGTACATTAGCTATGGTTTTTCTTCCTTTTTTCTTTTTTCTTTCTTTCTTTGTGTGTGTGTGTGTGTGTGTCTGTGTGTGTGTGTATTTGTGTGTGTGTTACTGGGGATTGAATTCAGGGCCTTGTGTGTGCTAGGCAAGCACTCTACCACTGAGCTACATCCCCAGCCCTTTTCTTGGTCTTTCTCTCTCCTTTTTTCTTCCTTCCCTTTTCTTTCCCTTTCCTCCCTTCCTCCCTCTCCTTTTCTCCTTCCCTCCCACCCTTTCTGCCTTCCTTTTTTGCAGTACTGGGGATGAAACTTAGAGGTCCCTCTTTTAATTTTTTGAGAAACAGTCTCAGTAAGTTGCTAAATTGTCTAGGGTGAGCTTGAACTTGTCTTTCTCCTGTCTTAGCCTCCTGGAGTACTGAGATTAACTATCATTTTTTCATAAATGTCCTTTATCAGGTCAAAGAGGTTCTCCCATTTTTAGTTTTCTGAATGTTTTCATCAATAAAGGGTGTCAGATTTTGTCAACTGTTAAATGCTTTCCCTACAATCTGTGCAGAAGATCATATTATCACTTATTCTAATAATGTGTATGTTAATGTTTGTTGTGTTGAACTTTGTGTTCCGATAAATACGATTTTTTTGGTATGATCCTTTTTATATGCTGCTGGATTCGGTTTTGTATTGTTGAGAATTTCTGCATTAATATGATATTAAGGGATATCGACCTATAGACATGCTTTTCTTTGCCTGGTTTTGGCATGTGGGTAACACTAGCCCAAGAGAATGAGTTGGGAAGTGTTCTTTCCTCTTTTAGTTTTTTGAATAACTGATGTTAAATTTTCTTTAAATGTTTGGTAGAATTTACCAATGAAGACATTCTTCCTTGACTTTTCTTTGTGGAAAGTTTTTTTTTTTTTTTAAATAAAGTT
>RJWT010038723.1:0-12817 GCA_004365215.1 Cuniculus paca | reverse complement strand
TCATCCAGATGCAACCTCTGGTCCTTTTCAGAAAATAAACATAAAGTAGAACACTGTGAAGAGTGCTCAGAGAGGCACCCTGGACTGAATTCCATCTTTAACAGTAAATGAGAGCAACTGTGAATAAAAATACCACCCGTATAAAATAATGGAGACAATCTAAGCAGCAGGTAGGCTGTGTTGAATTTGTCTGGGACACATTCTCACTAGTTTGAAGCCTCGCCTCTCAGGCCAGTGTGAAGGAACTGGTGGTCCCTGTCTCCAGGTATTGACCACCGACATCCAAACCTGTCATGGGCCACTTATCAGCTCAGACTTCTCAAAGGTTCCTCAATAGTCAGAGGCTGAAGTTCAGACTCACTCGCAGCCAGCTGAGGTCCCTGCTGGGGGGCTCTTGCCTGCCTTTCGTGGATCCCCTCTTACTTTGGGATCCAGTCACACTAGCACGGTGATGTTCTCCAAAAGAATTATGGTAGTTATTTCCTCAAAACTTTCCTCTTTCTACAGTAGCACCTTGCTTCTCTTCTTAATTCCTGAATCAGAATACACAGACTCCTAGTTCAGAGCTATGAGGTTTTCCTATCATCACCTCCTTTTTTAGAATTCAGCTCAGTTACAACAGTTTGCTTTTTTGCTTGCTTTCTTTTTCATTAGACCCCAGGTTCCACAAGGGTAAGCTGTCCTTTCTTTAAATTTTTGAACCCTGTACATAAAGGACACCAGGCACAAGCAGCAGCAAATAAAATGAGCCATCTACTTGTACTTTCAGGAGGTAACATTCATAATTTAGAACCATTTCAATTTTTCAAATGGATCCACTTTATTTGATGGACTAAAGTTCTTGATGACACAGGGTACTTTGAAAAGTCCAATGATCATGTATGTAAATCAAAAGGAAAATACAGAAATGACTATAGCTATGTCACATAGCCCGATAGCCTGAGGATTGAAGGTTTTTATAGGCTGGGTTTTAGCCCCTGAAAAATTCATGACTACTGCAAAATATGGCCATATTATGCAGTGTGTCTTTAAAGGTATAATTACAATGGAATTATGCAACCAAGATGAGCCCAAATCCTACATGATTACTGGCATTCTAATATGAGTAGGAAATTTGAATGGAGAGAAACACAAAGAAGAGGCCAGGTGAAGATAAATGGAGAAGATGACCATATAAAGTGGAGAGATGATTCAGAAAGAGCCAACCCTGATGACACTTTTTGGACTTTCAGCATCCAGAACTAAGAGAACACGTATTTAATTTGTTTAAGAAATTGAGCCTGTAGTGCTTTTTTATTACTACATAAAGATTACATTTATCATGTGAAATTGGTATACAAACATAATACATCTCAATTTTTTCACCCCCAACCACACTCCTTCCAACTCTTGGTCCCCTTCCCATTTGAAAAAGCATGCATTGAGACTACAATATAAAGTGAAATAAGTCAGATACATGAGCTTCAATAATGTATGGTTTCCCTTATATGAGAAACTCAAAACATATAAAGAGCAAAATAGAAAATAGATAAATAGGAAAAAAGGAGATCTTTTTCAAATCAAGGGGGAACAGGAGGTGGAAGGAGTAGGGAGGGAAAGGTGAGAAAAGGGCTGGATAAAAAAGAATTGAAGAAAAAATATAGTACTTATTCCAACACATCTTATAGTGCATTCATATTCCAGAGGGGCTGGGATGTCTGCATAACTTGTTCGGGATGGATCTGACTCACCGCATTCACGAGATTCTTCTGAGTCACAGCACTTCCATGGGTGACCCATCTCAGTCTCCAGGAGGGAAAGGTGTGGGTCTTAAGGTACACTTTGTCTGTGCCCAAGAGTCCTATCTTCCTCATGCCCACTGGTAATCCTTCCCATCAGATCAAACCCTTCATGTTCAGCTTCTTAATGGTCCTTCTCTCTCACAGTTACAACAGGAAATGGGAACATGATAGCTAATTTCTTGGGCTTGTTTCTTCATAAAGTCATGCAGAACAAATGAGACATAAATTATTTTGCCTTGGCTATTAATACTTTATGTTACCTACAGTGACAAACTTAATCAAAATTTTTTGCCACCTGAGACTTATTGATTATTACTGGTATATTTTTAAGTTATGAAGCAATTTAAATAAAATACGCCCATTTTGTGATGTTTGTACTGTCATAGTAATTTGCTCAGGCTTTTATTAAGTAGGAAAAATATAACTAGCAGAAAATGTTGAAACTGCTTCTATGTTTTTATCTCATTTTCAGTTATTGATGATTGTAATTCATTATCATCATCACCACTATTATCTATGCAGCATAATTACTCAAAGGGATGATGAAAGAAGAGTTCAGGGTGTAAAGGTCATACAAATAGTAAGTGACAGAATCACGATTTCATCATGAGTCTCTCTGATCTTCCAAAACTTACTTGCTAAAATATATGTCCTGCCTTGTAAGGGAAAGCACATGGTGATTGACACAGTTGGACATTCAATCATGCATACACTGCATGTCATCTCGGGTTTAAAATGCCTCTGAAAATTGCATTTTAACCAGGGATGGACTGGAGACTCAGTTTTCACCATATCTTCAGCCATGTGCTCATGGTTATGAAATGGAATTAAAACTTTTTGAACAATGTTAGAGAACAACAAGGAAGGGTTTGCTCCACCTTGTTGCACAGGAAAACAATTCATACAACAAATAGGGATTTGACTAAATGCCTTTACTTCCTAAATTTCACAGCCTTTATTTTTCTGACCAAGATGTCATTGTCAGTTCTTCCTCCAGAAAAATCTCCCAGACATAAACCATCTCACTTAAACCTCTTCTTTTACAGAGGAAAGCAGAGGCAGGAGAAGGCAGTGGGCCATCTGATATCCTTTGTCTAGTTTGTGGCTGGGGTAAGGTAAGTATTCATTGTGTATCATTTTTCCTCTGCCACTTCTTTTCAATTATCTAACTCACCAAGGGAGTGGGCTGGCCTCTTCTGTGGACTTCATTCTGCAGGTGATGAATCCAGGGTGACAAGAACATTAACAGAGAACAAAAACGTAGTTGAGCTCATTTCCTTGTGACAGAAAACATTATTGACCTTCTAGAAAGTGTGGGGTCATTGACCTCAGCTTTCGTGGAAAATAAGAGTGAAAGAAGGCAGACAGTCATTTTGTACCATTTGGTCATTTATCTTGAGTGATGGAACTCAAAATTTAAGCCAACCTTGAAAAATCAGTTTCCTGACCTTTTCCTTGTGGTCCATAAACTCACCACTTGAACTTTTGAGATACCGGGGTGTTTGCTGAGCAGAAGTTGTTGAAATAGTGGACTCAGAACCAGAATATTAAGGAATAGGAGCTTTAATATTTTTGTGGCGTGCACTCATATTGTGTGCTAGGAGACGTGAAGCTGGGTACTGAGATGAGGGGCTCAGTCCTCACTGGGGTGTACATTCAAGTATAGGAGGAAAGCATAAACCAACCACCAAAAGGGAGAACACAAAATTGCCCATGTAATAATGCTATAATGAGTGTTGTATTAAATGCTTATTATAAAAGTGTTGATTTAGTCAGAAAGTCAGTGAGTTCCTCAGGGTACTAAAAATTAAATTGAGATAACTCCAATCAAACCTATTGATACCAGTTTTAAACTCCTATGAAACTTGTTTTTATAAATGAAAAAACTCAGTGAAGCCCCTACATTAAGCAGCAGAGTTCATATTTAAAGCTTGGACTATATTTCTACCCTAGATTCTCCCCTATTGTACCATAGTTGGTATGCTCAGGCTTCTAGTCTTTGCTGTTACCCCTGGCTATATTTTTAATTTTCAGAAGCACTATCAGACATTGCAGAAAGAATATAAACTCTAGAATCTGATGATTTAGATTCTGGATTCAAATTCTAACTTTTATTTTACCTGTTGAATGACCCTTAGACAAATCATTTTAAATTCCTGGGCTTCTCTTTCTTTAATAGTAAAGAGAAAATAATGTCATGAATATCATAGGGCTACTTCCAGATTAGAAAGGAAGTGTAAAAGATGTTCCATTAAAATAATAATAATAACAAAATCAAAAATAACAAACAAAATGTTAAAATGTCTTGAGCACCTACCATGTGCTACTCACATCAATAGTTACATTTATATACTACAATAATTCTAGAGGACAGGTGCAATTATTGCCCTCATTTTGAAAGAGAAGTGTGACTCTGTGTAATAAAACTAAGTGCCCAAGTTTATGAAGATAGTGAGTGACAGAACTAGAATGAAAGTCTACTGAGTTTCAGAATCCATACTCCTACATACCACACTATTGTCACCCTGCCTGGTATTGTCTCCAACTAGAACAGAAAATACAACTTGGGCTGGGTCTTCCTTCCAACATAAGCTTGCTGATGTACCTTCTTTGCAGGTACTGGGTAGTTCAAAAGCTACACACACACACACACACACACACACGCACACACACACACACACACACACACACTCCAAACTCTCCCTCTTGGGCTTCTGGGCTAGTGCATGCTGGCTGCTGTCCTGTTTCAAGGTGTTCTGGGAAGGCTGCTTTTGCTCTCCCTGCCATCAGTATTGCTTCCTCTAGCTGCAAAGTTGGATAGAGAGCTGAGCTTATTTTCAGTAGTATGTATTTTCAGAGCTGAAACCAGAGCAGCTGAAAAGGACACTGTACTTAGGTCTGAGAGCATCCAACTCTTTTTTAATTTTTTTTTTGATATCACAATTCGAACCATAAATTAGTGGAAGGAGAATGGAACCATATGAACAAAGCAACTAGAATGATGAGGAAAGAGGAAAATAATTGTGGACCTGGCCAGCTATGTTAGAGTTTTGTCTAAATATAACCACACAACAAACTCCTTAAAGCCCTACTTGTTTACTTATTTTGTGACATTTTGGCTTTCCCAAGGCACTACACTCTTTCCCACGAACATGTTTGTGTTTGCTGAGGCATTTGTCTTTAAAAAGCTTTGCAAATCTCTGTGTACCTGAATATCAACTACATCAGGTTCCATCTTCCCTCCAACACAGCTTCTTGAAGCCGTCCCTGATTTCTTCCTTGCCAAGCCAATTCGGTTTCAGATAAATATTCCAATTTTAAATGCAGGAAAGTCAAAATCCTAGCCCAACTGTACTAATTTTGAGGCTGGCACATTACCTGAGTTTCTATGTCCTTTTGCTTGAGGGGAATATTGTGATATACTCAGTTGTGAAGATTCATGCAAGAAAATGACATGTCACTATATCACTTTCCCCGTCACAAATCATGCTTCTTAAATATACTTTGATTATCACATCTACTTAAAGTGGATGACATTATTGTCACCACTTTACCTGCAAAAAAAAAAATTAAAAACTTGAACCTCAGGAAAAAAAATATTTCTTCTCATTTAAAGACTGTCACTATACACTGAATGTTTTCTGCTTTTCCATGGATAAAATAACTCAAGTTGTGGTGGCATTGACCTTTCATGTCACTTACTCTAACTGCCCTCATTTTAAGGATGCCCAGGATGACAGAAGCTACCCAAACCCACATGGTCACTTTGCAAGTTATTGCAGATTCTGAATGCACCAATGGCTCAAGAATGAGAGGATAGTTTATTTTGATAAATAAATCAAAAAGTTGTTGTTCATCTGTCTAAACGGGTTGTGTTTAGAAAAGCTAAATATTTGTAGTTGACAAAGAAAAATTGAATTTGTTCATGACTTCTTTGACAAATTGGTTACCTCATGTAGAATAATTGCTGCTTTTACTCCCAACACTTGAGTTCCACTCTGCACATTCCTGAGTCATAGCTTAGTTAATGCCTGGATTCAGTTGGCAGCATTCTATTTATGGAAGAAAATAAAAGACTGTAGTAGTTTGAATATGAAGCAGTTTTTTTTTTTTAATGTAGAATGCATACCATCGGAAATCTTAAAACCTGTAACCTAGTTTCAAGTAGCAGAAAACGGATTCATTGGAAACAGTGGTGTCTCTTGGGTGTGTATCCTCTATCTTGGCCTCCCTACTCAGGGACACATTTCAGAAGGGTTTGTCTAAGTCTGGAGGACTGTAGTTAATAGAGTCCTGGAGAAAGTGTTCTCAACAAAATAGAAAGAAGGGAAGAAGGAGAGAGGGAAAAGAGAGGAGAATAAAAAAGAAAATATCTGGTGGCACCTTCCAGAGTGTATATTTTACTGCCTGAAATGACACTGAACATTGCCATTTCTTATTGACGAGAAAGTGAATGTAAGGATTTAATGTTTGGAGCTGAGGAAATCATCTTTCAACCATGGGGCAATTGTTGTAAGAATAAGAAAGTTAACGTGTTGAAAACTGAAGAAAGTAAAGGTGTTAAGAGCTTGTGTTTTAATGGCATTGTTAATCTGTGAAGAAACTTCAGAATTGCCTACTTCCAGATTTTTCATTAAATAAATAACATTTATTTAATTATTATTAACCAGACAATTATTATTTACACTGCTGGCCTTTGGATTTTTGTTATTTACAGACAGAATAATTCCTATTAAATTAACTAAATTACTAACTACTTCTGTCTTTTACCTCTCCTGCTTGCCAAGCTGTGCTATTCAATCTTTTCTTGTACTGATTTTATACCTGATTTATGCATGTTTATTGTTAAAGCGGCTGGCATTGAACTGGATTGTTACAGCTAATTTTAGGAGACTTTTTCTGGCATGAAAATATGATTAACAGGTTTTATAATTTATAGTAAGTTAATTAAAATGTGCTATTGCTCCCGTTAGTTGTATTTTCCAACCCATGGATGTGAGGGTTAGGAGATGGAGTGATTCTGTGTGACAGACAGAATAATGGGCTTCCAAAGCAATTCCGATCTAAATCTCCAGGAGTTCTCAGTACGCTACCTTCTATAACGAGAAACATCTTACAGATAGACTACAGGAAGAATCTTGAGCAGGGCGTGGTGGCTCACGACTGTAATCCCAGCACTCAGGAGGCTGAGACAGGCAGATCGTTGTGAGTTCCAGACCAGCCTGAGCTACGAAGTGAGCTCAAGGCCAGCCTGAACAGCATAGTGAGACCCTGTCTCAAAAACAGCAGGGCCGGGGATCTAGCTCAGCGGCCTAAGCGCCTGCCTGGCAAGCGCAAGGTCGTGAGTTCAATCCCCGGTGCCGCAAAAAAAAAAAGAATCTTGAGATAGGTTATTCTGTATTATTTAGGTAAACCCAAAGTAGACACCAGAATATTGATAAGAGGGACACAGGAGGATAAAAGTAAGAGAAGAAACTATGACAATGGGGTTGGAGGTGAAAGATCTTATATTGCTAGCTTTGAAGACGGAGCAGGTGCCATCTGTCACACAGTGCATGGATCCCAAAGAAGGTGAAAGTGCAGCAAAATAAATCTTCCCCTAGAACCTCTGGAAGCAAATTTGTGTTGGTTTAAGTCATGAGGTTTATGGCAATCTCCTAAAGCAGCCATGGGAATCTAGCATGTTGGAAATAGAGTTATGCATCTGTACTCAATAGAACCTGGGAGCGGCTGTGTTACTTAGTTAATTAAAAGTGGGTTGAAGTGGCATTCAGCTGCTTGTGCTTTGTTCTCACTTTTCTCTCCTATCAAACTGGTAACTCCAGAAAAGGTGCTCCAGTCATCATGGATACCAGAGCAAGGACAGGGCATGGATAGGGGCCCAGTTAGTGCACTGCACAAGTATTATTATAACAGGAAATGCCTCCCTTCCCCTCCCTGCAGCCAGTATGCATCAGTTTCTTAGTTGCCCAGGTAAGAGTTCTTGTCCCAGTTTTGGTTGGGTCTGTCTCTTACAAAATGACTGGTCAATATGACAACCAGCTGGTCACTATGATGTACACTGTCTAAAGCAATCCCCAACTGACAAGCCATTCTGCCTCTGCCTGCTTGCTTATCTCATATAAGCCCTAGACCACCAGAGGTAAGGGCCTGATATTCTGGGAATGATCTCGACCAGTACTCATCAACATAAATAAACCAGCCTCCAAATCCTGAGTGTTATTTTGGTGTTTCTGCTTGCCTTTGCAGTATGAGTAAGATTTAGGGGGTTATTTATTACCGTGTGCAGTATAATGTTATCCTGACTGATATACCAGCTCATAGTCCCAGGATCTTGCATAGTTGCTGAAACACAGTAGGTGTTCTATATGTTCCTGAGTTAATGTACAAAAATACTTAATATCCAGGCAGTAGTATATTCTCAACATCAGAACTTAAATAATGATTATTTAACTTATTCAACTAAATAATTAGCAATCAATACATTTAATTCATTTTATTTTATAATGATGATGCTCCCACTCCTTTTTAAATATACTTTGCTTTTTCCCAGTTTTATTGATGTATAATTGATGATAAAATATTGTATGTATTTAAGATATACACCATGGTATTTTGAGATTAGTTCAATCAACAAATTTTTGAAGGATCACCACAATCAAGCTAAGTAACACAATTGTGTGAGATAATGGCTGTGTGAGAACAGTTCTTGGCCTACAGTAGGTTGTCAGCAAATACTGTGAAAGAATAAATTGGTTGACATATTTTCATTTATGCATCTGATGTTGTTGTCTTCTGTGAATGTTGTTTATGCCTAGTGTAGCCTAGTGCTTAGGCATAGACATGCAGCTACAATACCTGTGAAAATGTCTTGCCTTTGTCAATTGCTAGTCCTTGGGAGAATCAGTTTCTTCATTCACATATTCTTTTTTTATTAGTACATGTTTGCAGCCCAGAATGATTGCATTCATCTTGGATGGTTCATTCAAGAACATAAAACATCTTAATTCTTGTTTTATTCCTTTCCTCCCTCTTCCCTTTCCACTTACTGCATCTCTCAGTGTCCTCCCCTGTTTCCTAATATCTATTTTTTATTTTGCTCTTCAAATTATTTGTATTTTGGAAATCCCATGGGACATTTAAGCTTGTGTGCTGATTTATTCCCATAACATTATGATCTCAAAGGCATCCATTTTCCTACAAATGACTAGTTTGTTTCTTTACAGGAGTGTAGCACTACATGGTCTATAAATACCACATTTTCTTTATCCCTTCGTATGTTTATGGATAGATAAGCCATTTCCAATCCAGCTATTATAAATTTTGCTGCTATGGTAAATATGGATATGCATGTATCGCTTAATATGATGTCTTTAACTCCTTCAAGAAAATACCTAGAAGGAGAATAGCTGGGTTGAAGGGAATTTCTGTCTTTACATTTTTGAGAAAACTTCATACTGATTTCTACAGAAGTTGTCCCAGTTTACATTCCCACCAACAATGTAAAAGTATTCTTTTCTCCTTGTAGCTGTCCTGGTATTTTCTATTATTTGATTTCTTGATGGTAGCCATTCTGTCTGGAGTAAGTGTTATTTTAATTTGCATTTCTCTAATGATCAGAGATATTGAATACTTTGTCATGTGTTTATTTGCCATTTTTACTTCATTTGAGAAGTATTTGTTCATTTCAGTTGTCTATTTTTAATGGAACTTTTATGTTGGAGGGTTTAACATTTTTTGAGTTTTTTATATATTCTAATTATTACTTCTCTGTCCAAGGTATAGATGACAAAATTGTTTTACCATTCTGTAAGTTGTCTTTTTACTTTGTTGGTTGCTTCCTTTGGTGTGTGGAAGCTTTTTAATTTAGTATAATCTCATTTGTTGGTTCTTGATGTTATTGCTTGCACAATTAGGGTTATGTTCAGAAAGTCCTTATGTCTATGTCTTCAACAGTTTTACCCATTTTGTCTTCTATTACATTAAATGCTTCTGTTTTAACATTCAGATCTTTAATCCATTTTGGTTTTAGATTTCTGCATAATAAAAATGGATCTAAATTCAATCTTCTCAATGTGGACATCCAGTTTACCTGGCACCATTTGCTAATGAGGATATCTTTCCTCCAGTGTGTACTTTTAGCCACTTTGTCAAAGGTCATATTGTTGACTGTGCCTTGGGTTATTTCTGCATCTTCTATTCTGCTTCACTGATCCATATGTCTGTTTTTATGCCATTACATTGTTGTTTTTATCACTGTGAGTTTATAAAATAAATTAAGGTCCAGGATTGTGATGCTTGGGTTTTGCTCTTGTTTCCCAGAATGGCTTTTGTTCTTCTCAGTCTCTTCTGGTTCCACATAAATTTTGAATTGTTTGCTCTAGTTCTGTGAGTACTGTTGCTATTTTGATTGGTATTGCATTTGTACTAGTTACTTTCTTGTTGCTGAGATAAAATATCCAACACTCACACATTAAATATGGAAAGGTTTATTTTAGTTTACATTTGCAGAGGTTTCAGTACATAGTCAGCTCACTCCAAGACAGGACAAAATGCAGAGGGACATGATGGAGGAGAAACATTTCATGGCAAATGAAAGCAGTAAACAGTGAGATTTCCTTCTTTCCCTTTTTATTCCATCCAGGCAACAAGTCTATTGGTTGGTGTCACCCACACCTAGATTGGGTATTCCCTCTTCAGTAAGTCTATCATCCATACCTAGGACTGTACTAAACCAATCAGTGGACTAACCCAGCATCACACACCCATGACATCACCCCCAAAAGCCTCACCTATGAGTGCACGAATCTCTGAGGGGGATATCTTGATGTAGGCTATAACGGCATTAAATCTGTATATCAATTTTGAAAGTATGTCCATTCTGACAGTATTTTTTTCTTCCTATCCAGAAATGGGATATGTTTCCCTTTTTTTAAATGTCCTCTTGTACCTCCTTCCTCACAGTCCTGTAGTTTTCATAGTAGAGAGCTTTCACTTTTTTGGCTAGGTTGGTTAATTTCTAAGTATTTAATTTTTCTTGATGGCATTGTGATTGGCTTCCTAATTTCCTTCTCAGTAAGGCCATTATTGGTTACAGGATATCCCTATTATGTTCTCTGTAGAATGAACAATCATAGTGCTTTTCTCATAAGTTCATGGTTGGATTAAAGGTAATTGTCAAGTGTTCACTAGATAAAAATTGCCATACAAAATATTTGACAGAGAAGTTCTGATTGACCTGATTGGGTCAAGTCGTAAATATTTTGGAGAGGCAGTTAATAGAGTTTTCTCCTCACTGGTTTAACCATCTTGAAGGCATAAAGCACGTGGTAGAGAGCATCGTAACCTGAGTGAGAAAATACTTCTGCACAAGTAGTCTTTAAGGAAGAACCACATAAAGGGTTGCACACGGCAGAGACTGTGGCTAGAAGGGCTTTTCCTAAGAAGATGAGCTAAATGAAGATCAAGTACACACACACACATACACACACACACTCACACACCAGTGGCAGAACCAGGATGTGAGCCATTGTGCTAAAACTAAAAAAGTGAGCTTTTCGAAGAAAATCTGGTCAAATACATTAATTGAGCCACTGTGGTGTTCTACTTACTAGTATCTTGTCCATTTCATAAAGAGACCATCAGTAAATTTAAATGGTTTGGATGAGTTACTCAACAAGATACATGTGAATATAAGACCTGTCTCATGTCATCAATTTTAGATTTTTGTTTTCTGGAAATCAGCTACCACAAACAACCCTGTTTCTTGTGTTTCCCAGAGTTTTATGGTTTCAGTTTATCCAGATTACATCAAGGGCATAACCGTATTTCACAAGTAAGTCAATCTATTTAGAATTTATTATAGTTTGTGGAAAATGTTTGAAGGTTTTAAATGTCTAATAAAACATTCTGAAAGTTTCAGCTTCTGTAAAATTTGCTGAGATTAATATCTTTAGAGTTGGAATCTGTCACCCAAATTTTCCATGTTTTATGACCACCATATAGAAATTTTGATTTGATGGATTTGGTTTTTTAATGAATAGTAATGGATGCAACTGGAACTGTAATGAATGTAAGGAAAGAAAATCCTGAGAGGTTACATTTCTCCTTGAAGTGACATTCAACTTCTTACTATAAATCATTGTCTACTTATTGAAGTATATCATGTTTGAATCATTTCATTCATTAATTCAACAAACCATGATTGAGATATAATATATGTGAAATATTACTGTAGGCATTGGGGTCATAAAAATGCATAAGAAATGTTCCCATAATCTAAAAGCACAGTCTATAGTAGGTAACTTGCTTGTTAAAAATTGTCATGCATTATAGAGAAAATGAAAAAAAAAGTGCATAATATAAAATTTTTAATTTTAGTGCCATTTTATGTTTTCACCAAAAAAGGTTAGGGTTTTATTTTTCCTTCAAAGGTAGGAAAAGAGATTCATTACTGGGAACTAGAAACAGTTTGAGTTTATTCAGCTATGAATGTGATTCCAAAGCTGATGCAAGTTCCAGGAGCTTCTTTTGGTCTATTTGTTCGCAGGTGCTTAAAATACATTTTCTGGCTCATAATATATGTGCAATAAATGTTGTTGAAAATAACAAGAACACAGAACAGGGAAAGACAGTCTATGTAATAAATGGCATTGGGAAAACTGGGTGTCCACATGAAGAAGACTGAAGTGCAAAGAAGAAACTCAAAGGTGTAGGGTGCTGTCACCAGTAAAGTAATTGAAGCTCAAAGTGTTATTTGTTCAATAATTGAAATCCAAACTTTGCTTAAATTTATTTCATTCATTCAATGCACTCTAATTGAGTACACACAATGCTTTTGTCTTCACGTTTAAGACTGGGGTAGTAGTAGCGGGGCATGGTGACTCATGCCTGTAATCCCAGCACTCGGGAGGCTGAGACAGGAGGATCATTGTGAGTTTGAGACCAGCCTGGGCTACAAAGTGAGCTCAAGCCCAGCCTGAATGGCATAGTGAGACCCTGTCTCAAAAATACCAGGGCTGGGGATTTAGCTCAGC
>RJWT010038722.1:0-12802 GCA_004365215.1 Cuniculus paca | reverse complement strand
ATTCTAACAGCAACACAGGGGGGTACTTGTGCAATTGTAAAAACTGAAAGTTGTGCGTACAGTCCAGATCCTTCTTCTAATATCTCAATAGCTATTCAAGACATTAGACAACAAATCAATGACATTGTTACAGGCAGCTGAGTTAGACAGAAATATTATAGGCAGTCAGACAGGGCCAGGCCCTCAAGGAAGCTGACACAGAGAATCAGATGCCTTGTGACTTTGGAGGAGACAGACACCTCCTGCTGTGGGCCAGATCTCAAGACAAAAGGCAAAAAAAATGCAACCACACCCAAGTATCATATTCTAAATAGGTATGATGGATCACCTTGAGGAAGCCAGGAGCCACCATCCCAACCCCCTACAGGAAGAGTCACTGCTCTGTAAGAATGCCTGCTTGTTCCTGACTCACTTCCCCACTTGTCCCTGATTTGGTCAATTTTACCTGAACAATTAATCTTATTGCTTGACTATAGTTCTGTCCCACTTCATGTCTGTCTGCCTTGCAAGTTTCCAGTTTTCCCCATCCTGGACCCGTCTCACCTTGTGATTTTACTCTATAAAAGTCCCTAGAAAAACCAGTCTTTGGCAACCCAACTGGGACCCTTTCTGTCTCTCTCTCAGACAGAAGCTTTCTTTCTCTCAATAAATATATTCTGCTCATAACCTCCGTTGTTCCTAAGATTCATTCTTCGATTTCAGAGAAAACGAACTCATTTAGAACATCTAGTAGGCTGGGAGTTTTGTTCTCCTATATCAACATGTCAGACTAAAATTCCCTGAACCTTATCTTTATCCTCCTATGGAAAGCCATTACTAGCTCATCTTGTTGGAAATCTTTGTTAATTATACTCATAATTGTGTTGTCGATTCTATTATTTGACCCAGGCATACTTGTTTCTTTGGCCTTGTCTCCTCCAGACATAATGCTGTACGCCTACTTAAGATGAAACTGTCTGGTGTCTATCGAGGGCCTTTGGATAGGCCCTCTGTAGAGTATCTCTGACTGCCGATCAACAACTACGACCCCCTTCAGCCTGAAGAAGCCACATCGGTCATTGCCCATTTCTCCCTCACGGCAGTTTGGGGTACTTCTTCAGAGGGGGGAATGTTATAGACAGCTAAGTTAGATAGAATATTATTGGCAGTCAGACAGGGCTGAGCCCTCAAAGGAACCAGCACAGAAAACTAGATACCTTGTAACATTGGACAAGACAGACACCTCTGCTGCCTCTGCTCTGGGCCAGATATCAAGACAAAAGGCAAAACAAATTCAACCACATCCTACCAATCAGCAATTGATATTCTAAATATGTATCAATCACTTTGAGGAAGCCACAAGGAGCCATTAACCCAACCCTTTACCAGCTAAGACACTGTTCTGTATCCATGCCCACATGCTACCTGACTGCCTCACCATTTGATCTCCATTTAATCAATTTTACCTGAGCAATTACACTTGTGATCTTATTAGTTGATCATAGTTCTATCCCATCTCTTGCCCATCTGCCTTGTGAGTTCCCATTTTTCACCACCATGGACCTGCCTCACCTCGTGGTTTTGCTCTATATAAATCCCTGGAAAAGGTAGGATCCTCACAGTTAGCATCTAATGGTTCAAAAATAGTAACAACCTTGGCAACCCACTTGGGACCCTTTCTGTCTCTCTTTTGGACAGAAGCTTTCTTTCTCTCAGTAAATATGTTCTGCTCTTTAAAAAAACCTACAATAAAATTCAGAGAAGATGTATTTATTTCTTGCAGGTGAGTAGATACGGCACTAACCTTGCGTGATTTTATACTACATTCATAGCTTGAGAATTTTTAGTTAAAAAAAGTATATGCATGACATATATACTGAACACGTTTATGGGGCACTAACTGATGTTTTGATACATGTATATATTGTATAAAGTTCAAGGCAAGGTAAAAAAATCTATTCCTTCAAACTTTTTTTTTTTGTAGATAGTGGTAATATTCAAAGTTCTTGCTCCAACTTCTTGAAACACAGAGTACATTTTCACTATGGATAGTCGGCCTTCTGTGCCCTAGCACACCAGAACTTCTCTCTTCTACCATTAACTATAATTCATCCCCACTGATCAACTCTCTGCATCCCTCCCTCCTATATGCCTCAACCACCATTCACCTCGCATCTCTTCGCAGCTTGAGATTTTTTTTGACCAATTAGTGGGAATTTGCACTCAACATTTGAGTGATGATAGGCAAACAGTTATCACTTTTCAGCAATATTAAGTGCTTTTTTATATTTTTCTCAGTGCTAAGGCAAGTTTCCCGTTAGGCTTTGGGAAGTAGAAAATGGGCCTCTTTGGGGTTGCATGGTTTTTGTTCTCTGGGGTGTAGTCCATTAGGAGGTTCTTCACCTGGGCTGACCTGGGATTTCACTTCAGTCCCCTTTCCCTGTGAGATCTTAATACAGAGGTTAATACTAGTTAATACTGAACTTAATATTAGTTCAGAGCCCTCAAGCAAGTGTGATTTCAATTCTAACTGCCTTTCTGGATTTGACTTTCTTTTATATTATGATTTGATGATTCAGAGTGACTTTGAAATATTTGCTGCTTTCAAAAATACTTTAAAAACTCTGTATTTATTATTTTTGTGGTTTTAATTAGGCAATTTGGTCCTGAATTGTTTAACCTATTGCATTACAAGAAATAAAAATTGTCCCTATTAAATTTAAATACATTTATCTTTAAAACTCCTACTGGACTTTGAATTTATAATTTGGAGAGAATTTATATTTTAAATTTATCCAATATATTGAAATTTGTATCTATATATTTAGTATATTTCCTAGTTCTCTTGTTAAAGTTTTAATGTTTTCTATATAGAGTTCTTATTTAGGCTTAGTTAAACTATTTATTGATTAGATGTTATATAATTTGTGCTGTCATGTTGATGTATGTCATTTTCCATTAAAATCTGCAGTTGTTGCTAATGTAAGTTAGTTAGCTCATATCTAGCAACATTACTGACTATTCTAAATGTTTCTGCTACCTAAACTAAAACAGGTTAGATGCAAAGTGAAAAGGGACTGAGACTTTTCCTGTGGTCAGAATTAGCATTTAAGTGCTCAAAAATAACAGCTATCTGGTGCAGTGGTATATGCCTGTAATCCTAGCTGTGCATGAGATCTGCAAGTTGAAGGCCAGCCTGGATAACTTAGCAAGATTATTTTTTTAAAAAAAAGCATCAGGTATTTCACATTGTAGGAAAAGTTGAAAATATTTAGAGGCAAATAGTATAGTCACAGTTCACTTGTAGTTCCTGAGAGAGCTCAAAGTCCCTCAATCATCACTGTAGTGTCCTGTCTTCAACCTACATCTCTGACAATTACTTGGAAAGGCTAGAGAAAGGAAGAGAATGAGTCACCAAAATGCAGCATCAATTATGAAGGTAATTATACTTCTTCAGATTATCTTGAGGCTCAAGATAATCATGTAAAGATTGGGAAAGTTTACACAGGGAAAGGTGGGTTTAGATGATTATGTCTGCAAGAAACCTCCTGATAAGCTTGTGCCTATGTAAGAAGAGGAAGAAAAGTTAAAGAAGATTACAGCGCAAAGGAATTATGAGTAGGGCAACCTACCTCTTGTTCTTCAGCAAAAATAGGCTAATTACCTACTCTAGCAGGAGTCCAAATTTGAGCCATCCTGCCAGGGCTTCTTCCAGAAAAGATGACATTTTGGGTAAGAAAACCCCAAAGGAACCCTGTTTTAGTCACTTTCTTGTCACTAAGACATAATATCTGACACTGACAATTTAAAGAAGAGGTTTATTTTGGCTCACAGTTTCAAAAGTTTCATTCCATGCTTGGCTGGCTCCAGTACAGAAACCACAAGGTAGATGGATCAGGCAGTGAGAAACTGCTCATGTCATGGTGGTCAAGCAGCAAGAAGAGGAGGGACAGACAGAGACGGAGATAGATACACACTTCTACGTCACATCCCCAGTGAGCCACCTCTTCCCCAACCAGGCCCACCACCAAAGAGGATATTTAGCTAATAGTATAGTAATCCTATGGCTCAATCACTTTCCATAAGCCCAATCTCTGAGAACATGAGCATCTGGGCATGGGGTGGGGTGGGGGTGGGGAGTCCATTCTTGATCTAAACCATAACAGATCCACTTGGATAAGAGCAGGGGCAAAGTGTACCCGAGGTTTAGCTGGCATCTGAGAAGAGGGCAGCTCAGTACCAAGCAGTTTTAGTTACAGAACCACCAAGGAAAGAATGTAGTTACATGTCTGCTCGCAAACATTTTAGCCCTTTCTACTCTGCACTGTACCAACTCAGAAAAAGCTAAAATCGTAAAGTACACCAGACATTTCTCTCCCATAGCCTCCTGTAATTTTGAGTCTCCAAATGGATTGACAGCAGGAACCCCATAGCCCCCTCCCAATCCTTGGAGTTACATCAGATCCCTCCTAATCTGAGGAGGTTTTAGCAGAGTTCAAGTATCATGGGAGCCATCTAGTCCTTGTTATCACCTAAGGTCTGGTCTCATTCTAATCAGCTGCCTACATATTTGTCTTCTCCCCAGGAGAAAGACGTCTTCACACCTATTGGTTCTGTCACTGCTGATTTCTATGCCCTCTTGAGTGCATAAGAATTGATCTGTTTTGGTGTCGGCTTCAAGTGCCATCAGGCACAATCAGAGCTTCTGTACTGTGCCTGGTGAGCCACACTAGCACTTCCCTACTTTCCCACCAGGCTGGGTGCAAAGGAAACACATGGCTTTGTCACTTTCCTGCACACTGCTTCTAAAAGGACACACTAGTCCTTCAGCTATCAGATCTCCCAAAGTTCTTGGGAGCCTCTATCATCCAGCCTTCCCTAACTGGGCCTGGGAGAAAGCAGGGCAGGGTTGGCTCTCAGAAACCCTCTAGCATCTCAAGTCTCTTCTTCTTCCCATCTTCGACCCTCTTCATTCTTCCCTAGTCTGGTAAGCTTTCTCTACTCCAGCTGGTGTGATGCTTGGGGACAAAAACTTATGAGATTCTTCAAAATGGACTATGCTGTATATAGGCCCCTAATTTCATTTTTTTATTATTTTTCCTAAAGGATACACTTCTGAAATTTAAAATATGATAACTGACTCTAGCTTTCTTCTGTGACATGCTTCCCTGTAAGCAATGAAAACCACAAAGCTCTGCTGTCTAAAGAGTCACATGGGCTAAAACAGTAGAATTTTACCTTAATAAAAGCTTCTCAACACAACTTACCCCTAAGTGAGTAATATTTAATTAGGATATAAAGAAATCTTCCCAAATTATCATCCTCAGAAGAGAAGGGAAAAAATCAACACCTTCTCCACATTAGAAATCACAAAAATGGACTTGGATACACTAATTCTCATTAATGATTGGCTAAAGGTTTCTGGTTTTTGACCAAGAAAGGGACACTTTTATTCATACTCATCAACTAAGGTTGGTTTGGTATCTCTGTCTGTGTTTCTCTGTTTTGTAAATTTGCATTGGGTCTTGCTAAATGGGTTAGTCCTTTGGACAAAACTGTAGCCCAGGACCATCTTTTTTTAAGGTTTTTTCTTTTTTCAATTTTTATTTTTGTTTGTACATGTTGGGAGCATGTAATGATTACATTCCTCATGGTGTGCTGGTGCATAACACCTCTTCATTTTTTTATCCTTTTCCTCTCCTCTCCCCTCCTTCTTCCCTCCATCTCTTGGTCCCCTTCCCATTTGATCTATCTTTCCTATTACTCATTTTTTACTTTTCTTTTCATTTATATTTCAGTTTTCACATATAAGAGAAACCATCCTATATGTAGGCTTGGTCTCAAGGTACATGCATTTTCCTACAAATGACTCAAGTCTATTCTTCTTTATGGCAGATGGTCATAAAAAGAATTGTGTATAAACACCACATTTTCTTTATCCATCTATCTGTTGATGAACATATGTAGACCAGGACCATCTTATTCATTTCAGATTTATTCATTTCAGACTTATTAATGCCAAGTGTATCAGAGGTTGATTAATCAATGTTTACTGAAATAACCAGCAGAGAGAGCTGAAAGTGGTGCAAGATAAACTGCCCGAGGCTGCATCTCATGGTTCAGAGTGAAGCAGGATTAGCAATGCTTGACACACAAATACCAACACAAAGAAAAACCTACTACGAACAACCACATCAGCCCTGTGTGTCTAGCAAATTTCACTGATCCTGATTCCCCTGTGGTTGGGGAGAATGTATGGCTTTGGACAGTCCCATGATACCAATTCTTGCTTTTAACTGAAGACAGAGGACCTTGATTAGTGGTTGGTCTCCATCAAAATTGAGAGAAGAGAACAGAAATTGTAGCTCCTTGAACATGGCTTTTCTTGAGGACTGGAGTGCTAGAAGCTCAACATCACTGTTGTAGAAGGCAATTTTGCCACACTGTTATCAAAGGCCCTTAGTGAGCTGGAAGCTTCCATGGCCACAGCCTGTATTTCTCATCGTAGAAGAATACTGGGGAATTTGACACGGTGAGGTGCACTCCGGCATTCTGGTGGACTGTTGCTCAACTGACTTGCCCTTTGGTGATTATCATGTAATTTCTCCCTGCTCTTTCTAAACTTATCATATAATGACAAATTTACTTTTACCAATCATGTTGCAGTTTGGGAATATGTGAAGTCTAGAGCACACAATAAAGAGCTCTGTGAAACACAGTGCCTATGAGAAGTTTCCCATGGTACACGGAAGCCACCGAGGAACCTTGAAGCACAGACCCATTATTGGCGTAGACAGTGCTCACTGTTGGTTTATCTGATAAAATATTCTGGATGCGCAGGACCTGTCAATGAGAAGATCACTCATTAACACCCTGTATGAACAAGCAGCTCTCTGGTGTTGTTTTCTTTCCCCAGTATTTTAGGGTATGATCTTCAGAAATCTATCTTAAATCATTTTTCTTCCTCTGGTGAAGATATTAAATCCTAATGATGTCTACATACTAAAATGAACTGGTTATCTGATATTAACCAAATTCTTCAAAGAAAGCTTCAATGATTTTGATAGTTCAGATATGCCCCCTAGAAGGAAGTTACACCCAATGAGCACTCTTACCCACTTCCACTTGGGACAGTGGTCCTACCTCTGTGGGGAGGGTCTTGCCTTTGACTGAGACTATAGCATGAAAAAGGCTAAAGGGATCTGAGTCAACCAGCCCCCTAAGCTGGTAACTGGGAGGGTGGTAGGCATCACAGCTAGAGCCCCTCCTGTCTGTAAAACTGCTAGGATGCAGAAGGCACAACTGGTTCAGAATTCCAGCTGACACATCTACATCTTGGGCTTGGATTGATCATTAAACATTTAATTTTGCTAATCAGTGAATTCAGAAGCACTTAGGATTCCAAAGAGCCTGGATAAAATCAATTCAAACAGAATATGAGAAGAATTAAAGGAAAAGCAGTCAGTAATCCATGAGTTGTGAGTCTTTCTTAATACTCTTCTCCTCTTTGAAGGGAGGTTAGAGAGGTTTTTTTTTTTTTCCCTGTTCAATTTTGTTTTCTAATTTTAAAGACGATCCTACAACTTCACCTCAGGTTTGTTACACAAAAAGTCTCAAGCTTGGATCACATAAATAACATAGGACTCAATTAAAAGCAATTGTGAAGAAAGAAGAGTTATTGTCAAAAACAGAGATGTGAAAAAAAAAATCCTCAACAGTTTTTCAGTCATTCTATGGGTTATATTTGTGTTGCTTTAAAGCAGACACTGTAGTTAGGTTTTTGTAGAAAAGTTACACCTGTCTTTGGGGATGTGGTGGAGTACTCATCTGAAGAAATGAGTGTTTGCTAGCTTGGGATAGTAATTCTGATTGAAGATTCAGGCTGGACTTTTGTTCATTTTTATATTTCTTTGGAGTTTTTTTAAAGAACCTGTGACTAACATGTTAATTTAAGAGAAAAAAATTTAACTGGAAAAGAGCAATATTCTTCAGTGGAATTAACTTTATATTCTAAGTTATCCGCTAGGTCCATTACCAGGCTAGAAACGGAATGTTTCTTAACTTACCAAACCTGTCTTCCTTCAAAGCACACGTTCTTAATGAGGCCTATTCTGCTATCTATTTAATACTAGGGGCCTGCCTGACCTCTCGTTCACAGCAATCCTGACCCCCTTAACCCTTATGTGAAAAAAAAATCCTACTTTTCCTGTGGAATTTAGCATCTTCAGGCTTCCTATACAATTCACTTATTTCTTAAATTCATTGTTCAGTGTCTGTCCTCCCTGTCCTAAGAGCAGAGATTGTCATTTGACTTTCTGATATATCCTGAGCATTAGAACAATATCTGACACATGATAGGTGCACAGTAAATGTGTATGAATGTATATATCAGAGTATGCTTGCCAAGAATTTGCAGGTACAGTGAAATTCACTAGAGAATGTTTTATTCTTAAATTCAATGTCATATAAAATGCAATACTGTGTCTTCAAAACTCAACGGCTTACATTATTGTTTTAGAAGAGATATTTGTATTAGTGCATACTGATTATACAGAGTAATAAATTTCATTGTGGAACTTTCACACACAGATATAACATTCATTAATCATACCCCCCCACATCACCCTACTATACCCTTCCTATCCACTTCTAAGAGTTTCCTAAAAGAGATATTTTAAAATAACAAAAAAAAAATTTTTTTTTGAGACAAGGTCAGTTCAGAACTCGCACCAATCCTCCTACCTCAGCCTTCCAAGTGCTGGGATTATAGGCATGCACCACCACGCCCAGCCTAAATAACAAAAATCTTTAAAACAAGACATTCTTTAACAGCTCTCTATATATTACAACCTAAGGGCAAAAAAAAAAAAGTCTTCCAGTTTTGAGAGTTCATTTAAATCCTTTTATTTAACCTTCATGTTAGGTAGTCTGAAAGAAGATGATCTTATACATGTCTCTTTCTATCTTACCATGGGACCTGTGCAGACCTTCTTGGAAATACCATAGTCAGCAGGTTGGAAGGCAACCTGGCAATCTGGGTCAATATGAGTTATCAAGCTCATACTTCCCCATTATTCCCAACAGCCAATATAACCCTTGTACAAAGGGGACGTGCTGTTTGGGACTGCTGTTATATTGGCACCTTCTGGCCCCAAAGGAGTAAGGAATTATATCGCTTCCCTGTCAAAATCTCCACTGCAGTATCAAATGTCATCACTTAAATCATCCCACATCCTCTCCACAAACTGTTCGCCCACGTAGTTTTGCTTGTGAGCACCGAGAAACACAGGCACTTACTTCTGAGCCTGGAGGATCCTCAGGGTTATAGTTCAGCAGCTTCCAGGCATTGGGATGGCATCCTGCCCAAATATCTCCCGTGGCGGGATCAACATTCAAGTTATCTGCTATGGTTTCCAATTGAATCACCTTCCGGCAAACAGGAAGGGGTACAGACATTAGCTCAACATTCTCCCCTCTCTTCCCACCTCCCATCACTTCTGGGCACCTGGAATTATTTATTACTTGTAGGGGACTTAGGGATGTTTGTTTCAAACAGAAGCATGATCTCACTGGCATTGCTCTAAAACGGTCATTGTTCCTTCATTCAACAAGGCTGGTGGGGCTGGTGCTAGAGACCATATTGGGTGGGTAAACCTGGGTACTTTTACCTTCTGTTGAGTTAAATCCCCGTTTTCATGTCTTTCCATTACATAAATGGTCTTGTCTGCTACATCAGCTACATAAATATACCTTTGAAGCAAATAACATTGACATTTAAGCAAGTAGTAATGAGATTTGGTGCTAACCCTCATTTTGGAGAACCGGTGTAAAACTTCACACCGGTTTGAAGCACCACTGTAGCTTGAAGTGCCTTCCTAAACCACTATAAAAGATAATGGAGTAGCACTTTTAACATTCTTGAACTGTTTAGACGGGCTCTGACTATGAGATGTGACTATAGAGTACAAAATTGGTATTTCGGATGACATACAGGCTCAATCTCATTTCTGAGAATTTACAAGTTTTTCTTTAAATCGAAAGGAGGAAAGTAGACCTCTTCGAAGGTGCAGAGGGTCATATTTCCAAAAACCAGAGCTTGAAAAGAAGTAGCCAGTGACCAAGAAGTTGGGTCACCATCATTTCGCTTCAAAGAGGAAGAACTCTTATAGGTATTTTCCTCCAGGGATCAGCACTGTTCATGACCTCAAGTTTACATGTCAATATCCATGGTACTTCTTCTTAAAAAAAAAAAAAAACTCTTCAATTTTCAAACACTTATCAAGAGTATTTTATCATAAAATTTCAAGCTACTTAAAAGAGTCAAGGAATACTTTGCTGCCAGGCAAGTCTGCAATTTCCACAGTTATACTGCCCAACCTAAGGTAGGCCTCACTCTCTAGCACAAGGCTTTGGGTAACTGAACTTAGTATAAGTGATTAAATGCCTGTAGCCTCCCAAGGGGTAGAAGTATTGTACATTTACTCAAATTTTCAGTGTGTTCACAAACAAAGCATGTTTTTGGTAAACATTTATAAGAAGGACTTATTTTTTGAGTCCAATCACTCTTTGTACTGGGGGAATCTGAAGCAGAAGGCAATAAATTGTTTGCTTTAGATCACACACTAGTGTGAACCCTGGCCACAACTGATCCCCCACCCGCTTCATATATTGACTCCTTCAGCCCAAGATACTTCTTAAGGGAAGGAGTTCACCAAAACATGAAAGACAGGGGGTAGAAAAATGATAAAAGAGCATACTTCTGGTCTGGTGAGACTGTGATTCCATTGGCAGAACTAAATCCTTTGGCTACCACTTTGACCTCACTTGGGCTGTAGAACACAACGTAAGTCCAGCGAAGATCCAACAACATCTCAAGAAGTGTCAAGAAGAAATGGGTGAAATAGTGGTCTCTGGTGGCATAAAATTGTTCTGGTCCAACAACCACAATGTCATTCAGACTAGAGAAGAGGAAGTAAGGAGGAAGAGAGTGGGGAAAGGGAGGGAGAGAGAAAGAGAAAGAGAGGAAGAGAGATCCACAGAGTATTTTAATATCTTGATTGCTGTTAAAATCACAATATATCAATTTCAAAAAGCAAAAATGAATTATTATACAAATAAACCTCAAACTCCAAAATCTCATTTTAATAGTGGTTATCTGTGACAATTATGATTGTTAGGATTTTCCTCCTTAGGAATTAGACTTGAACATTAGGCATAAACATATGACTTGCATTGACAAATGAAATGAAATGAGTGTGGATTCTGGAGAGAAGACTGTGAGAGCCAGTGAGTGATCCACCTGGTTTATATAGTATGAGTAATTTCTGGTTATAGTCCTCCTAGGGCTCTAAAGGAGACCAATTTCCTTAGTCACCTGCATGGCTATGTAGTAAGGCTGAGAAAACCAATCCAAACCAAACCATACTATGTGATCTTGAGCCCTAGAATTTCCTTCCTGTTATCATGCCTAACCCAGTCCCTTTCAAGCTTTGTAGATGGGATTATGGGTGATCTTTCTTTTGTTCTTCAGTACCATTAGGTTTCTTTCTTTCTTTCTCTTTCTTTCTTTCTTTCTTTCTTTCTTTCTTTCTTTCTCTTTTTCTCTCTTCTTTCTTTTTCCTTCCTTCCTTCTTTTCTTTTTCTTTCTTTTTCTTTTTTAGCAGAATATATTTATTTGGAGAAAGAAAGAAAGCTTCTGTCAGAGGGACAGAAGGGGTCCCAAGTGGGTTGCCCCCTTCTTTTCTTTTTGATACAAAATTTCACTCTGTTGTCCAGGTTGGCCTCAAACTTCTGTTCTCAAGTATTCCTCCTGCCTCAGCCTCCCAAGTAGCTGTATTATATCACACCACTGCTCCCAGCTACCATCAAGATCCTTAAATGAAGCAAGGCTTGTCCTTACAATTAATAAAAACAATAAAGTCATTTCCATTTTGAAAAAGAAAAATTGACAACAAATGTAAGGGAAGATGAAAGATATTTAGATTAAATTTTAGGAAAGAAAAAAATGCAGGAATTGGGAGATACTTTGAGACTTTTATATATAATAACTTCCCCAGGGTCCCGGGGCTTTGCACCTCTCGTGTCCCAGTTTAAGCATCCCCTCACCCCCAAACTCTTGCCTGACACTAAGTTAACTTCTCTCACAGTGTGCTTCCCAGCACTCTGTTCTGCCTGCTGTACGTGCTTTGTCAATGTGCACAGCAGGACACCCCTCCAGCTCCTCTTTAGAGTTCTCCGTCCCCACCTATCTTGTTTCAGCTCCCTCTGTTTCCTACAGGTGCCACCAAACAGTACCTTACCTCACCTGGCCCCCTTCCAGATTCTCAGAGCACATACATAGCCAGGAAAATAGAAGAGATTAAGGGCCCTTGAGGGTAATGGGAGATTGGGCTGTGGACTAAACTCTTCTTTATCACAGCCAGACTGTTCTGAAATGAAGCTTATGCAGCTGGCTGGAAGACAATTCTATGAGTTCAAGCTGTCAATTGCACTAAGGAGTGGCTGGCTTTCTCCATGCCTGTTTCCTACGGCTGCCATAGCAAGGTGTCACCAACTGCATGGCTTAAAAAACCAAAGTTATCATCTCACGATTCTGGTGCCCAGGAGTCTGAATTTAAGACATGTTCCCTCTGAAAGTTCTGTGGAAGCATCTTTATGTGGCTTTTCGAGTGGCTGGTATCCCGCAGGGCATTCCTTGGCTTACAGAAATGTCGCATTCATCACCACATGTTACTCTCTCTGAATATATGCCTTCTTGTGAGGGCACCAGCTGTAGTGGATTCAGAATGTACTCTACTGCAGGATGACTTCATCTTTAATAATA
>RJWT010038721.1:0-12804 GCA_004365215.1 Cuniculus paca | reverse complement strand
AAGTAAGTAAAATATTAAGATAAACATTTTTAGAAAATGACATTTGATGCACAGCTTGTGTATTTAAATATGTAAAGATTCAAAAGAAAGAGTATGCCAAGTAAAGGGCTTTAGAAAAGCACTAGAAATAATTTAGCTTGGAGTGTCCTTCAGAGAGAAGTTTGAAAAAATTAACATTGGATCTTGAAAAAATATTATTTCTAATACTATTTGGTATTTGTATTGTAGATAACTAAATATTGAAAATGTTCAGTAGGATATAATATGTGAAGTAGTTAATAGTTGCCATACACTAGATATTTGTTAAGCATTTTTTTAATTTAAAGAGAAAAAATAAAAATAACAATAACAGAGTTTCAAAACAAGTTAGAAGGAGAGTTACAATAATTAATACATTATTTATTGTTGTTTTTGTAGTAGTCATTCAGAGTACAAGACACAGGCATGATATCTTCATTAAGCATTTAAATACACTATGTATTTAATTATTATGAAGTCATTGTAGAGATCATAAAGAGCATATGAAACTTTTCCGCAATGATATTTTACGGAACTGAAATAACTTTCATTCAAAAGAACAAAACACTGGGTTTTTGTTTTAATTTGCTAATATTAATCAATTTAAATTAATTTTACATTGTCATAAAACAGTTTAAAATTTCATTTATCAGTTTGACAACTTGTGATTAAAATGCCCATGATATAAGAATTCATAAAAAGCTGACATCAAAGAATACACATTAATATATAAAACACTGACTGCCTTGAGTAAACTGATACTTTGAAAATAAGTGTTAGATATTAAATCATTTCTGTAACTACACGACAGTGGGTGTGAAATATTTATATAGAATTTCTCTGGGCTCCTCCTTAATGGAAATAGTTTGTTATCTCCTTCCTCATTACAAGCAAACTGACAGTCTTCACTGGGGTTCTCAATTAAGTGTTAATGTTTTCATTTTCAATCGTATATTACCCAGTTAAGGCATTGTATGGCTTTTTGGCTGAGAAATTTAGAGTGAAAGTGGTAGACAGCAATGGTGGAGCATAAGCCATTCCTGTTTTGATAAGACAGACCCAGCAAAAGCAGAGACAGAAGACTGCTCAGGGGTTAAACAAACCAGCTCCGGACACATGATCTTAAGCACTGTGTAAAGCAAACTGCGTAAAGCAAAACTCAACACATAGTGCCAACGAATGTTTGGCTAGCCCTAAATTTGCCATCTGAAATATAAAACGAGAATGGCAGTGTCCAGTCCGATTCCATGATTTAGAAGCTGTACCATGCCCCCAAAACACCACATATCCACATGAGTAAGTCATCGTGATTTTTCTGGAATCCAATCAAAACATGATTTTGCATGACTTGTTTTTACTCTTAATGAATATTAAGTCATTGCAAACTACTGTAATGTTTAAAAACAATGAATACTCTGGTGAGTGTGAGATCCAGCTGTAATCCCTATCTATGACTCGTGGGCTGCAAAACAGTTCTGCCACTTTGGAAAACATCTAGAATTTTTTATTTTAATTTATGGTGCACTTACATTCACTTCCTAAGCATTTACTCCAGGACAAAGAAAATGCATATTCACATAAAAATGAGTGACTGTTCGTGGAGACTTTATTTATAATTGTTAATATTAGAAATGATCCAAATATTCTTTAACTAGTGAGTGTATAGCAAAACAGATTTTGTTATATTTTGTGTGTAACATCTTACAAAGATTAACTGTGCTTATACACAAAGTTTTCTGACTCTCCAGCAGTCTTAGGTGAGAGAAATCTATGTTGATAAAAGGTACTATGACAGTAAACCAAGACAATGATATATTTTTTATTGCCTTCCTCAAAAGAATGCTTCCAAAATGAGTTAAGAAAATATTAAATCAATTCCTGATTTATAGAGGTAGGATATATTCTTTAGAAATTGCATTATATCTTGGTTCCTGGTCCTATTTATTTGCATAGCATTTACTTACCTCCAGAAATACAGTATTTTATTTATGAACTTCTGATTCGACAGTGAATAATTAAAAAGAAAGATTGCCAGTTATTTAGCTTGTTCTTTAGGGTAATAACTTCCTATTGGCAGATAAAACTTTGGATAAAGACAAGGCAGAATTAAAATTGATATATTTCTTTTCATACTGGGAAAATTTATAAGATGGAAAACTTACATTATACTGATTTCACTTACTTTATGCAAAGTATTTATTGAAGATTTAGTCCTGTGTGCTTGATCTGGGTTGAAACAACAGGACAAATTGATAATTGTGCTCATACTCAGAAGTCAAATTCTGATTGACTTGAAGAAAGAGTTAGGTGTGAAAACAATTGGATGTAAATTCAGTGTTGTATATTACATTAGAATTGTATTTCTTTAGAGTGTACTTTATTCCCCTTAGAAACACTTTTCTGAACTTCCTATTTTTAAAAGTATCTTTAGCTTCCTAATGATAACCCCTACACTCTTTTCCTTGTCTTTCTAGGTCAAAATGTCTTTAAACTGTCACCGTGAACACTCAAACCAAGAAAAACAAGCTAAAAAGAGTGAATTTTGTGTTTCACCGCTCTCTCTTCTTTCTAGTACATTGTTGTGCTGTGTTTTTTTAAATTATACATACAGGGTGCTTTGTGACAATTTAATACATGGGGAGAGTATATAACAATTAAATCGGGTTAATTAAACATTTGCCTCATGAATATTTATCATTTCTTTATGATGGGAGGCTTTGGACTCCTCTCTGGTTTTTCTTATAAAATATGTAATAAGGAGTTGTGAGCTACAATCGCCCTTTTGTGCTGGAGAACACTCGCACTCTTTCCTCCACCTAGTGATGTTTTATTCTCATCACCCAGACTTGAATTTCCCTCCCTAAGGGCTCTCCTTACTTCTCTTTATGATTCACATTTAAGGCCTAAGACAGAAAACTGATTAAGTTTTATAGTCTGTATCATGTATCTTATGTCCAGTAAACATCCAATAAAAGTCGTAATGGATAAAATAAAAGAAAATTAAAAGCATTGACAAATGAAATTATCCGTAATTTTTCTGGGGAAAAATCCCAGGTATCTACATTACCATAGCTGATACGAAGCAAAATGCTTAGAGAAATAGAGCTGTTTCTCCACATTTTCTCTATATACATGGCCTTCACTACGTGACTTTGACAACTCTTGCTAGCAGTTGGAGTCTATTTCCTTAACCTTCCAATTGTGAATAACTTTATAACTTGCCGGGGTCACAGAGTACAGCAGACATGACAGTGCGCCAGTTTCAAGCCTAGTACTCCCAGGTCACCACATGCGTGCATTCCTGCTCTTGGCCACTTGAATCCACAGCAAGAGTGTGCTCTAGCTTGTCTGCAGGGCTCTGGGACAGGTCAGAACACAGCCCAAGTGAGGACTGAACGTACACAGAGGGACAGCTGAGGCCAGCCAAGTGCAGCCAAGAACAGAGAAGCTGTGTGCCCACAGGTACTCAAAAAAGTTATTATTTTATGTGACTAAAGTTTTCCTCACTGATACGCAGTTTTGGGAGGCTGAGGCTGGCTGAGGCAGGAGGATCACAATTTCAAGCCAACCTGGGCAATTTGACAACTTAGTGAGGCCTTGTCATAAAATAAAAAAATAACAAAAGGGGAATTAGGTATGTAGTTCAGTGTGAAGGTCCTGAGTTCAATTCTCAGAACTGAAAAAAAAAAAAGAAAGAAAGAAATTGAGTGTAGAATTATCTAAGTGTCTATACTATCAGTCATTTTTGTTAAATTAAATTAATCACCTAACCCAATATTTCCCTGATCCACTTCTAGGAAATATGAAAGATCTTGTTTATTCTTCAAATGTTAAAGGTCTATTCATACTCATTAAAATTATGGGCCCAGGGGATAATGGGTGTGGTCCTTAAAGGATGTTTCATTAAATTATCAGTTTCTTTTCTCACTCAAGAGTGTTTAGAGACTATGTAGAAATTCAAAAGTTTAAACTGAACTTTCTTCACTTATTTAATAGGAATAATGTATATTATAACAAGAAATACAATTAGTTTTAGCTCTGTAAATCACTATAATTTCTTGTTCTCTTGCAATATGGAATTATACTGTATCATCACTGTAATAGGTATATCATCATTTTAGTTTTACCTATCTAGCATTTGTTTGTGGAATGAATGTCTTGACGATATTCATAAATCTCTCTTCTTAAAGTCTTATAAATAAGTGAAAATATTAGATTACTATAGATGTCAACATAATTGATTACAAAAGTTTCTATTAAAGTAGCCACCAGAGAAAAATGATAACTGTACAAATGGTCACATAAGCTGGCCATCATTTCTCATTTTCATTGATCCATGAATGTTTAATGTGCTCTTATTTAGTTTTCTACAGGAGCATACTAATTGTATTGTTCATGTTATAAGCAATAGATGTGAAAAGAAGGATTTAACTGAAAGGGAATTTTCATTTAGTAGACATGTTTACTTCTTTGTTTGCATCAAAATGATTTACTGTGTTTGCTTTTTTCCAGTTGATAGATTTACATGGGTCATTCTTCTAGTAAAGTTTGCCTTTGTTTCTTATTTTGATCAATCTTTTATCATATACCACAGTATTTTTCATAGTATGAAACAGGTCGTGTTAGTCCATTACACTTTGTTTACACTTATCTCTATATTAATGGAATAATAAGTCACCATATGGGAGTATTATTCAAAAATTTCTTAGAGAAAAAGTTAAAGTTTAT
Organism: Cuniculus paca; assembly: GCA_004365215.1. Lineage (NCBI taxonomy): Eukaryota > Metazoa > Chordata > Mammalia > Rodentia > Cuniculidae > Cuniculus > Cuniculus paca. The sequence continues at coordinate 8,058 of RJWT010038721.1, read as the reverse complement.
TTGCAAACCAAAATGTTCAGCATTATAATTGATACTTTACTAAGTTTTATGTATATTAAATAGTTATACTGTAAGAGAACCAGGGCAATACATATCACTTACTATGTTAACCTTCTCAATTGCAATTTATAGTATAATTGTATATGTTATAATTCCAAATATATAAATATATACAAATTGCTTTATACAATTGTCTATTAAGTCAGTCATGGAAAGAAAGAAGAAAGATAAGAATTGGCACACTCTATTTTAATTATATAATAATCTCTAAGGGTATTCTTTTCTCATTTGTGTTGGTGGTTTGATTTGAATTTCTATGTGTACTTATAGCCTAAGGAACTTCCTAAATGTGTACTGTATAATGGATATTTTAGCAACAATCTCTTTCGTATTTTCTTTATATTTGAATGTCTTAATTTTTCCTTCATATTAGAAAAATACAAGAAATTTTTCTACTGGTGGTTCTTCTCTTTGCACAATTTGCATATCTGATAGACTTACTGGATTCTAGGAGGTTTTAGTTGTTAAACTTAGGGAAAAAATCCCTTGTAAAGTAAAAGACTTTTTCCTGTTCCTCTGGGATTTTCTGTTTTCTTTGATTTGTACCATTCTTTTTCTAGAATATATCTGTTTTTGAACTGGTTTGACTTTCAATTCATTCAACTCCTTTGATATGTAAATCAAAGTTTCTCAAAATTTTCTTCAACCATTAATCATCAAATTTTTTCTGAATTTTCCTTTGTCTTCTGTCCTTCTTGAAACCATCATTTATACCATCATATATATGTTTGTGAAATAAAGTCATTTCACATTTCTCTGAGACTCTGTTAGTATTAGGTTTTCACTTTTTCCTCTCTTTTTCTCAGACTGTCTTCTCTCTATTGATTTATCTTAAGGTCGCTGAAGAATTCTTTTGCTATTTTAACAACACTAATGAGACTTCTACTTAAAAGTTCATTTCTACTTTAGAATTCCCATTTGGTTCTCTTTATAATTTCTAAGTTTTATTTCATGCTCTCTAAATATGTGACATTCTCATTATACTTTTCTAATCTTGATTTTATTTAGTGTTTTGAACATACTAATGATGCCAACTTTGAAATCTTTGTTAAACCTGACATGTGATCCTGTGCTCATGGAAGTTTCTGTTGACTGATTTTGTTTTTCCCTTGTGGATCAATTGTTTTCTCTTTTCATGTCCCATAAGTTGTTATGAATTGTTGAAAACTGCATCATTAACTAATATGTAACAGTAACTGCACATACTGATTCTTCCCAAGGATTTTTTTTTTCTGTTGTTATTCTCCCTTGACTCTTTGTTTCATGTGTTGGCAATTCTGGTAGAGCCTGCTCAGTGAACTGAGATTTCTGAAGATTGCTTCCTTGCACCCAGTAGACGGGTGGATGCCGTTACAGTTACCCAGGGTGACAGTGGTGTGGCAGAGCTCTCTGATATTTTCGCCTGATTTCTCTGTTATGTTAACCTCATAATTTAGTGCTACACCCTGGCCATGAATCAGAACTAATTATACATGGATTATTAGGTCATTCTCCAGTGTCCTCAGTATACATTGCTGGAAAAATACTTTGAAGAATACATGGCCACCTCTTCTCTTACTATTAACAGGATGTTTTCTCTGTGTTCTTATAGGGAGGTGGAGCTCTGATATCTCCTCATCTGATGAAATTGGCAATTTTCTTGGATTAGAACCCATCCTTATAATCTCATTTAACCTTGATTACATCCAGGAAGGCCATCTCAACAAATAAATATGTAAAGTTACATGAAGGATTAGGGTTTCAACATATGAATTTGTAGTAGCACACAAAATTCAGTCCAAAACAATGACCTAAAATTCAAATCCTATGAGATGTATACACCTGAATGTTAACAATAAACTAAAAAAAAAGAGATTGACTGGAAAAGCTTATTCGGATGGTAGGTGTATTTTTGCTAAGCATTTTCATTTGTGTCATTCAGTTGCTATAAAGAGTTCTTAGACATTCTTAGATTGTTCTTTAGTATTGAGGATCAGGTAATACTCTAACTTCTTCATGCAGGCTCATAATCAGTGGGGAACCCGAAGTTTATGATCAAAAGTATTCTAAGAGATTAAATGTTACTCGGTTTGTGTAAAACTATCGAACGTGCTAATCGAATGGCAAGGAGGTGGCACCTTCCGTGGCAGAAGACTAGAAACCGTAGCAGGAACTCCGAGAGGCACCATGATCAGCAGTGTCTGCTCACCTTGTCACAACTTGTCAACTATCTCTTGTCGGAGGTATTTTTACACATTTTTGAAATATCATAACATTTCGGATCTTTACAAGGCTCATTTGCAGCTTACTCTTGTACATCGTGAATTTATGAATTGATGTGATGTGTTTCTGATTTGTAGTTTTCCTTTTTTTTTTTTTCTGGGTAATGCGAATAATGTCAAACTTACACAGTTTATTACTTCTGGACACCATTTATTCTGATCATTATTGCATCATTTTCTATGACAAACTTTATCTGAACCACAGTTTTAATATTCATGTTAATTGTAAAAAAGTTAACATTAGTAATTGGAGTTATTCCTGGTTGTCATTTTTTTGAAGCATTAAATACCAGAAACCATTGCTAATAGTACAAAAATATAATATTTCTATAATTGCCAAAGCATAACTTTAATTATGCAATATTTTAATTTCTACTTTATTCTACTATTGAAGGTTAATGATATTATTGACTACATACATAAGAGAACACAAGCAAAAAAAAGGAAATCTGAATTCATAGACATATCAATTTCTAAATACTGACAATATGTATATTTGGTTTTCAATATAAAACTGATAATTTAGATATGAATGATGTTATTAAAATATATTTATTCTTAATATTGTGCCTATAAATATCTCTGAGAATAATTTAATTTTATATACAATATAATTAATTTTTATTAAGAGACTATTAAATCAAATAAACCCAAACTGGACTTTTAGTTTAATACCTACAAATAGATTGACCTTTTTGCATGATTAATTTGAACAATATTCTTAGTCATTCTGAATAGGCCTACATTAAAAATCAATATTTTGTTTGCTGAAAGAGCACTGAAAATATTTTTCAAACTAAATTGATGATCTTTAAAGACAAAAGATCTTTGTTGCATATAATTTATATGTCTTTAAATAATAGAACTTTAGTTATAAGACTAATGATGATATATGTTGTAGTCCACATGAGCATGTGTAAAACTACATTCTATAATTTTTTCATGAACTGATTCTTCACTCAATAAGAAAAAAATATGTTAAATTATATTTGAACTATTTTGACTATTTGAAACTATTCCAGAAGAATTATTTAAATTAAACATTGAAACCTGTGTAAAATATTTATCCAAAATATTGAAGTATGTATAAAAGAATATACATAGATTAGGAGAAATTGTAATTGGCAGCCATTCTGAAGTCACTGTTTGCTAACATTTTCAAAGTATTAGTTTAGATAAATGTATTAGCCTGTGTTTTGTTACTATAATGAAATAGCAGAAACTGAGTAATTTTCTGATACATTGATTCTGGTCCTAGGTTTAAGGTCTATATTTGATGATGACTTTCTTTCAGAGATGTAGCAGAGTATCACATAGCAATAGGTAAGGAGTACATGTGTATCTATAGCTGCCGGTCTCTCCAACATTTTATAAAGCCACCAACATTCAGTGCTGGGGGCTGCACTCTAATGATTTTATCACCTTCTAATAGCTTCCAAAAGGTCCCACCTCTACCAGTCATATTAAATTCCCACACTTTTACTAACTCATAATAAAAATTAAATTTTATCACATCAATCCTTGAGAGAACACACTCAAACATACATAAGCCATAGCAATAGAAAATTACAGAAAAGAATAATAATTATATAGAGTGCTATCATTTAACATAAAAATAAATTTAAAGAGTTACCAGATGGCACTGGGCCAAAGCTGAAGCTCATTTTTAAAAGTATGTGAAATTTTGAAATAAATAGTGGTTAGACAATAATTTTGATCACCCCTTTTCAATTGCTATACAATTCATTTCAGTAGTTGCTACACTTCCCAATAAAGGAAAACCTTCGGAAGCAGAATAGTCTTGAATATGAAAAAAGAGAGAAAGAAATAGATTTACTGATATGCATATATTATAAAATCAGAAAATCAATTAAAGTGGTGTTATTAGGTAAACATGAATTTTTGTAAACTTCATGTTTTATTCTTTTTTTTTTTTTGTACTGGGAATTGAACTCATGACCTCACACTTGCCAGGTAGTTGCTTGTGCCACTGAGCTAAATCCCAGGCCCCATAGAAATATTTTAAATGAGGCACATGGTTTCCAGGAGACAAGTGAGTATTACAAACATTAGGATTAGTGCTACTACTACTATTAATTCTGCTACTATTACTGCTAATAATAATTAAACAGGAATAAAAGAAATAAAATTGAATGGAAGGAATATTTTACCATAATGATGATTTTCAATGCACTACAGAAAAGATTGGGGTAATTTAGATCTAGTCAAAAATCTGGGAATTGAGGTTGAAACCTCGTTTCAAGAGTTAATTTATGTAAAGAAAACAGGTCACTTTACCAACGCTTTCTGGTAGCTCTTTAACTTTTCCTCTATAATCTACCTAATTTCTGACCCTCCATTTTTTCATCTAGATAATGCTAACTGAATTTCGTGTAGATTCTTTTAACGTTAACAGTTTACTTCTCTTTAACATTACCTCTCCCTAGCTACACAAGTATCAAGCATTGTTTGGAAAGTTTTATAACTATGAAATCATTTGATTTTTGCCACAATCTACAGAGAGTTTTAATGACTTACAGTTCTTCATATACAAGAGGGTGAGCAGATATACAATGAGTTTAGGTAATGTTGACAAGATTACAGCGCTTCCTACATTCTAAGGAAAACAAGATTTGCCTTTCAGCAATGCAGCACTTACCTTGGCCTCTTAATCCTAATTTTAAATAACTTCTCAAGAGTTTTGTTTTCAGCTTAATGAATATATGATAGAGTTATATTTTAGAATCAATAACATTATAAACTTTAAAATCATTTGGCCTCTTTTTCTATATGTAAACTAGGAATTAAAGAAAAAAGCACGCATTATAGGTGAAGCACATCTACTGGAACGCCTGTTTTATTCCAATTTTTAGAGGAGATTACCTCTTTTGACTTTTTAAAAAATTGTAATTGAAAATCACCCCTTGTTAAAGGTAAGTGATGCATCTGCTAAGTTCCATGATTCTTTAACAAATATTTGAGAAAACAAGAGACTGCAATTAATTTGCAGAGAAAAACTATTTTGTCTTCCTGAATAAAAAAGACTAAAACTACAGCAATGAATAATTTAATTAAAAAAAACTTTTTAAAAGACTTTGATCAAATAGTAGAACAAATTCATGATCTTAAAAATGGAACCTAATAAGGAATAACTGGTCAAGTACTTCATCAGCGTTGACGATTGGTTTTTGACAATAGATTCTTGTGCTCTTCTAATTTTCAAATGATCTATGTTTAGTACTTGTGTTATGAGTGTATAAAAGTATATGACAGAAACAATTGTATATTTTGAAGAATGCCGTTAACAAGTAAGAGTGCTTGTAAGCTTTTTCCTTCTCGTTGAGCAATAATTTACAAGTAGAAATTCTTAAAGATTTTAACCTTTATTTATATTGTAATTTATTATATACCTGCAGTATTTGATTATTTTTAGTCAATACATTATTAGTATTAAAATACTTCTGAAGATTTCTAAATCTATAGAGCATTCAGCTCTTCCTTGAGTAGGTCATAAATCTGGGTGACAACATTTAGCCAAGAGGTAATTTTTCAAATGCTGTAAATGCTGTTGCTAAGCAAAATAAAATAAGATTTTCTGAAAAGAGATTTTTTTCATACAAATATAAAAATTTATCTTTATGATAAAGACTTGAACTGAGTTTAATTGTAAACCATAAATTTTATAAATTAAATCGTTAGTATAGTTTTAATTTCTATTTATTGTTCATAAGCACATTTAACCTGCTAATTTAATAGCAAGTGAAATTTAGCTTTTCCTCCATAAGACATATAATATATTCACGTATATGAACAAATTACTACAATTTTTTTTAGAACTAAAGAAGTTTCTTCACTCTAAATTGAAAACTGGAGAACCTATGGGGAAAAGTGAGGTGACTCATCAGCAATTTAAATATTTCACATAGAAATTAGTTCTCAGGGTTAGAAAATGTTTTGATTATCTTTAAAGCATCTGTAGGAAGACAACAAATACACACAGTATCATGATGTAATTTTATGTTTTCACCAAATCGGTGTAATACCAGCAAGTGTTACCTGCAATGCATGTGCCCCTCAATATTACCAAGTGTATTTTAGCAATATATACATTCACTATCTTTAGGTCTGACTTTTGACACTTTTTGCAGTTTAAGGTGGTGAAATAAATCTTTTCAATAAATACTAACAAAATACTATTTGAGCTTCTTAAAATTCATATCATGAGACTATGTTAACTAGTGAATAAAAATCTCTGTTAATTGGACATTTGCACTTACTGTTTTCATATTATTTTAATTTCTGCATATAGCGTATGAAGTAGCCTATTGTTTGCATATATTTTCACAAGTTTAAAAACTTCTAGAGGTTTTATTAAAATACATTTCAAGGCCAGGGATCTAGCTCAGTGGCCTAAGCGCCTGCCTGGCAAGTGCAAGATGATGAGTTCAATCTAAAAAGAAATCTATACATATTTCAAGAGAAATATTGTCTGTATATTTCCTATTTTCATGCAAAGAACATTACACAAATGTTTATAAAAATTTTATAAGTACTTTGTATTTTCAATAACCTAAATTAAAATACATGCCACTTTCATGTTTTGTATCTAGTGAAACAGAGCAACTATCATTCTCAGAGAGGAAGAGTGAATTTTTCACCTTCCATGCCAAATTCACTATGTCAGTATGTCCAACCATTTCAGCTCCCTGGGCCTCAATTTTAAGAGCCTATCCTTACTAAAATTTTACATAACTTTCTATCTATATATTATTAAAAACCAATTATTTATTCTTCTTGTTTATAAAAGCTGTTGTTTTGCTTACATAACAGAGAACTGTGGTGAAGGGAAGAGTTTTAAATGTTGCAAGTCCAAATTTCTGTGATTCTCATGAGGAAAGTTAGCATCACTTCGGCAGTTTTATGAATGCATGGTTTTGTACTCATATAATAAAATAAGTAATGGCATTGAAGTGGTTGATCTGCCCAAGGTGCATGGTAGATTTCTACAACTTGTTGTATTAGCTATCTGGGGCTGCTAAAATATGGAGTAGCTGAAAAGAAGATAAATTTATGCTTTCATAGTGCTTAACACTAGAGGTTTCAAATTGAGGTGTCAGCAAGGTACTGCCCCCTCTGAAGGCCCCCAAAAAAAGTCCTTTTATTCCTCTTTCTGCTTCTGCTTTCTCTGGTCCAGCCTTGGCCAACTTGGCTTGTAGCTGTATCAATCTAATCCTCACCTCCATTTCCACATGTTGGTAATTTCTATGTGGATTCTTTCTTCTCTGTAAAATGACAATGGTCATTAGATATCAGGCATACCCATTAATAACAGCAATGTTGACTGGGGATATAGCTCGGTGGCGACAGTGCCTGCCTGGCAAGTGAGGTCCTGAGTTTAATTCCCAGGGGAAAAAAAAAAAACAGCAATGTTTTTGTGTATTTCATTCCTCCTTACTGCTGATTGATTGTGTCTAACTGACAAACAGCAATCAAATAGGCATTCACTTTTGGAGAACATCTGGGTTGTTTCTAGCTTGGTTCTATTATGAACTCTCTTGGAGCATGTGGAGAGTCAAAATGTTTGTACCATTTTACATTTCCAATATGAATACAGATAACCAGAAAATTTATAAAACTTAACAATGTTATGCTTATATAATGTCATCCTATAATACAAAGCATAGGGAAACTTTAATATTGAAAAAACTTTTAAGTAACTACCAGCCAGAATTATTAC
>RJWT010038720.1:0-12798 GCA_004365215.1 Cuniculus paca | reverse complement strand
TGCAATATTATTATTATTAATTTATTTTTATTTTAAAGAAAAAAACAACAAAAACAATAGTACAAAATTTCACAATAAGATTGTAGGAGAGTAACAATGGCTGATACATTGTACATTGTTATCTTTAAATCAATTATTCAGAGTACAAGACATCGGCATTTAATTGTCCAAACAACATTATCACAAACCTTTCTTTTCAATGAACTAAGAGAAATTAGCAATATAACTATCATATATGTGTGTGTATATATATATATTTTTTTTTTCTGCTTTTCCCTTCCTTCTTTTCTCCTTTCCCCTATCTCAGTTTGTGCTTTCTTTTGAACAGCTTCCTTCCACTTCACAATATCTATTGTGCATTCTGGATCTTATTCACTTTTTGAGCTTCTTACACTAGGGAGACAATATTATGTTTACACATGTGAGTCTGATTTATTTTACTTTTGAGTATGGTCTCAAGTTGCATCTATTTCCCTATAAATGTCTCAAGTTTATCCTGCTTCATAGCTGAGTAGTACTCCATTGTATAAAAATACCACATCTTTTTTATTCATTCCTCAGTTAATGGGTATTTGGGTTCTTTCCAAGATTTATCTATTATAAATTGTGCTGCTATAAACGTGGGTGCACATATATCACTGCGGTATGATGATTTCAAGTCTTCTCGGAAGATACCCAGAAGTGAAATAGCTGGGTCAAATGGGTCCCTAAGACTACTTAATTTTCAATTTTAATTTTCATGATTGTTTCAATGATGTTGTTTCATGTAAACCTGATTTCTGTATTTAAGAATATGTATAGATGACAACGATAATTTTGGTCACTAAATTTCTGAACCATGTAATTATATAATAAAAAATGTCAGTTTTGCTTAGCAGATTTATTTTTCCTATAGCCAGAATTCACAATGACAACAGTAACGGTGACCACAGAATTTCCCCCAAGGGGTAAGAGGGCAGATAATTCTGCCTTGTATGAGTCTACATCAGCTCACGTTATTGAAGAAACTGAATATGTAAGAAAGGTATGTGGATGCCAGGAGTTACTTGCATTATATGTATTTTTAAGATAAATTCTAATATGGAACGGTGGGCTTTGTTTTCCACTCCATGGAACATATGAAAAGTAAAAAAGTCTAGTTTGGCAAAGGACAGTCATGATAGCTGAAATTTGAACACATAGTAATTACTTTGATGTGAATTTGATCCCACGCTTAGAGTAAAATGATTTTCTTCACTCAGTAAAACTGAATAATGGCCCAGAAGGGTTCAAAACACCTATCAGCACTTAATTTGCCCCACATTATTCACTGCTGGATTTCCTACTGTTTTATAACCTTTCACAGTGGTTTCATGAGTGCTGAGCTGTGTTCCCAAGTAGTTGTTTATGTTTCCTGCTGAGTTTCTCTCTCCTTACCTTGTTCCTTTTCACAGTTTAGGTTAACTGTTGTCAATGTCTATGTGTTGGCATGTTACTTCATTAAAAAGTGAAGTATTATGAGAATCTAAGATGATAAGGACTAACAAAACGAGATAACCATGTTAACTGTTTCTTAGAGCAGATGGATAAATTCTGACACTGATAGCTCCTAACTTGTTTGGATCAACTAATTATATTATGCTGAGTGTCTCACGGTTCCACAGGTCATCAAGACATGTGGCTTATATTTAATGCATAAATTTGTATGATCTCCTCTTAGCGATTATTCTGTAGTAATTACTTAATAGCAATTATTTTGTAGTAATTATTAAGTAGTGATTATTTTGTAGTAATTACTACATAATAATTTTGTAGTGATTACTAAGCAGTAATTGTTTTATAGTAATTACTAAGCAGTAAATTAGTACTAAATTACTATATATACAAAATAGAACTAAATACATAGTACTAAGTACTAATTGCTATTTAATTATTACTTTGTAGTATAATATCAATTTATTAATTTTAGATTTGTCTAAGAAAGAAATATAAAGACCAAAATATTTTTCAACAATCTAAACAATGTCAACCTAAGTGCAATTTGGATTGATGGCAGTTTTTAAAATCTGACACCAGTATGTATTTCTTTCTAGATAAATCAGGTGTAGTAGCTGGTATAGAAAAAAAAAGTAGTTGGCATTAAATTCCTTTGCAAAAGATAAATTTTTTTCTTCCTCTAGATTCGAACTACTCTGGAAAAAATCAGAAATCAAATGTTTAAAAATGAAGTAGTACAGACCAGTACAAATCACAAACTAGATGCCAAGGTAATGAATTTATTAAAAATTTCTGCCTATATTCTTTCATAAAACTAGAATAAGGCCATATAGACTTTATTTAGTTGACTTTTATGCTAATTATTATTCTTTGAACAACGAGTGATAAAATATTTCTTGCGTCCTTAAAGATGTTAATGGCCATATGTGTGGAGTGTTTAACCACAGATGTTAATAATTAGGATCAGATTGGAATGGTTGGACTTTGTTTGAATATTTTAAAGAAAATTACTTACCTAAAGTATGTGGGATGATGCTGACTGAGTCAGGATACATGGCAGTAACGTTTCTCAATGACAGACACGGTATAAGCTTTGGGGCTTACCTGGGCTACGCTGGAGCTGTGACTGAAACTCTTAGTCTTGCTCTGAGTGAGGGCTTTGTCAGTCCATACACTTATACACTCCCCCTTCCTCAAATGAAGATCACCCTTATCTACCTAAGTCTGAACAATCTGTACTGCCCTAGCTATAACCTTATCTAGATTGTGCCAGGTTATGCCCCATCTGAATTCAGTATGCCGCCTCAGTGGAACCCACTGAGGCACATAGGTGACATGGTTACAGAACACACCAAAACACAGGATATGATGCAGAAACATAACCCCTTTGTCATCTCAGTCTTCTAAACTGACACATTTGGGCTTAAGTATTTTCTTAAATCAAGTGCTCTGAAACTGGGGGTGTGGGGAATTATGTTTGGGAATGATGGGGAAGATCAAATAGTAAATTTTGAGCACCCTGAGTTGTATGTAGGGCTGCTGGACACATGGTCCTGGAATTGAGGTTAGTGGTTGGGGCTGAAAGGTCCAGGCTCCAGGGTAGAGATTTGGGGCATTATGGTTGGTATTTAGTTTTGAAACTAGAGAAGGTTCTCAAGCAAGTGTAGATAGAGATGACTGGGTCTTGAGCTTCCCAGTGTTTAAGTCTTGGGAAAAAGAACCATCACAGGAGACTGAGAAAAGAAGGCAGCAATTTAGGAGGGAAAGCAGAATGGAGTCACTGAGGGCAAATGAGGAAAGGGTTTCACAATGGGAGAGGAGTCACTGTGTTGCATGTTGCATCAGATACATTGAAGATTGACCACCGACCACTGGAAATTCTAAAGTGAAGTTGTTGTTGGCCTTGGTAAGAGTAGCTTGTTAAGAATAAAGGTGACAATTGTGCTGTTATATCAAACAGAAGATCATCAGACCAAACAAGAACCAAAATGTTAGCCCTCCAGCCCTATGGGAATTTTGCTGTAATGGTCCAAGGCCTTCCTACCCTCAAATGCAGTGGCAGCATTCCCAGGAGTGTGTTAGATACATGGCATTCAGGGTTCCACCCCAGACCTCCTGATTCAGAATCTGCATCTTTAACCACATTCACCACCAATGATGCTTATGCACATTAAAGTTTGAGAAGCACTGATCTATGTATTTTATAGCTCTCTACCACTGCTAATAATCTACTATCAAGAAAATTCTTTCTGTCAAATATTCTTTTACACACAAAAAAAGAAAGTAATTCCTACTCTGTATGTGCAAGATGCACTAGGCTCAGGGTCATTAATCCAAAATTGTGTCCGAGTTGTGGGGAGGGAGGTTATTATCTATCTGCACTATATTCTTTTTGTCATTATGTTGTAGTGAAAAGAATGGACTTGGATTTAATTCTGGTGTGGTAGTTATTTTAGGAATAACCTTGGGGTTATTAAACTCTCATTTTTAATTTCCCACCTCTAAGAGGATAGTATCTTTTAGCATTTTGTGTTTTCAGAAAAAGGAGTATATAAAAAACTTCATTGAAAACATGACCAGCATATAATAGGTACTTAACATATAGAAATTGTTATTATAATTTTAGGGTATGTGTAATTGCGTCATAATTTTTCCATCTGCCTTGAAATAGATTGAAAGAGCAGAAAAAGAACAGGCTGTGCCATGAACTCTCACATTTACTTGCTACATAAACTCAGGTTCTGGTTTGTTTCTGTATCTCTAAAGTTGATGGGCTAAGTTAGATATTTTCTAATATCGTTCCTACCTCCATATGTCCAATGATTCCATACTAGATTTATGGTCCAAGTGGATTTTCAGTGAGCCTGAGTTTATGTAGAATTATAATGGCAATAACACTTCATTCTGATATCTCTGATTGGAAATTTAATGTGATGTGATTATACTAATGCATCCCTGAACATTGAATATTATGTATTACAGCTATTAGGGCTGATTTGATTAGTTTGTGATGCAATGTAACCAAAATGTACTTATGTCTGTGATTTAGATAAGAAATCTGGTCTCATGAATATGATTTATCTCCAAAGATACACTTAGCAGTATATTTGAAACTCCAGGGAATATAAAAGGCATAAAATATGAGGTTCTACCTCTTCGAATGCACAAATCTGTTCATATTTGTACAGATATCGAAGCCAGGTGCTTCAGGTGGAATTCCTCATTGATCTTTCTGAGATTCAAAGGATATTTGTGCTGACTTGAGTCGTCTCTGATATATGTAATACTACGTGATAATTATTGTCAAAATCCGTTGAGGAGAGTAGTATTTAGCTCTGTGCTTTTCATGTTTGTCCATTTCAGCACTGTGGAAATGTTCAGAATGGCTCTGATTCTGAAATGGATGGCTCTTGCTGCAGTTTGGATTTGCTCGTGGAAAAAATGAGAGGAAAAGACTTACAGCTCTTAGAAATGAACAAAGAGAATGAAATGTTGAAACTCAAGGTATAACTGTTAGGAGAACTTTCAAATTTCATAGTTTGAGTGTTTGAGCTAACAGGCAGATTGTTAGCATTCATGCATTCAATGAGACATACACACACATACATATACCTACACATGGCTCAAATTCCTTATATTTCACAAATTAAGTCTCAGTGTTTGACCTCAGAGAGTACTTTTATCATTAAAGAAGTCATACAAAAGTTCAATGGGTGTAGGGTCTCAGTTATGCAAGATGAATAAATTCTAGACATCTGCTGTGTGACATGGGGTTGTACTTAACAGTGCTGTACTGTAGACTACAAATTTGTTAAGAGGGAAGATCTTATGCTAACTTTTCTTTACCACAATACATTTTAAAAATACATTTCCATATTGAATATATATTAAAAAATAGCCTGCATAGTAAAATGTCTCATTATTTATTTAATTAATCTCTTGATGGTTGCTTTGTATTTTCCTTTTGGAACTTATTTTATATGCAGTAATAACTATTTTGGTAGGTAAATCTTTGTGGTTTTCCTGGATAGTTTCCTTAGGTTGACTCCTGGGAAGTTTCATGAAAATTAAAAATTCACTTGGAAAATTCATTTGAATTGTTTTTGCCCTTAATACACTAAACTTGTTCTGCTTCTGTTGGTGGAAGATTTGCCTGTTAGTGCAGTTTGGGACGTCAGTGATCAAAGGCTTTAAGTATATGAGTCGATGGGGCACTGTAGGGCTTCCCGAAAGGTGAGGTCTATCCATGCAGGGCATCTAAGCACACAGAACCCTGATCGGGCAAATCTGCCTTTGTGCACTGCCCCACTACTAGAGGGCTTCTTATTTTACATTTTCCTTTTATCAGATAATAAACTCTTTTCAGCCATCCATTGTCTTGAGGATGTACATGTACTATTGCATACTCTTTTTAATTGCTCATTACACTGTTCTGCCTTTAACCATTTTTACTGGCAATATCAAAACATGGAAAGTGACTATTTTTCCTAGCTGGAAGCCTCCAGAGAAGCAGGAGCAGCAGCTCTGAGAAATGTGGCCCAGAGATTATTTGAAAACTACCAAACACAATCTGAAGACATGAGGAAGAAGCATGAGGACAGTACACACTTACTCCAGGTACCAGCTAGCGGCTAGTCCACTGGGCCACTGACCCCACCCAGGCCCGGCCAGTCCCTCTTTCGAGAGAACCTAGATGTGAAACAAGCCATGATTTGGCAGGCTCAGGGAGTAAGCCATGGACATAGCAAGGACAATTATTCTGCTTTTATACCACTTTCTTATTAAAAAGGAAGCACTTTAAAACTAAATACGTAGGATTTAATTTTTCATTATAGGTAATTTTTGTTGCGCAAGAGTAGAATATTTTGCTTTTCTTAAATTAGTATCTGCCCTTTTCATACCATTTCAGGGAATATACTTTATTCTATGTAAATATTTTAGGAATAATATTTATATGTTATTTTCTATCGTAACTCACCAGGTTCAATTTACAGTTAACGGTGAACAAGTCTGAATTATTCTTTTTTTGTTTATGGTTGGTTAGAAAATTCTAATCCAGAAGGAGGGATCATGTATATGGTTTCATGAAAAAGTCTAGCAATTGTTTTTTTTTGACCAAGGTTAACAAGCTTGAAAAGGAACAGAAATTGAAACAACATGTTGAAGATCTGAACCAAGTTGCTGAAAAACTTGAAGAAAAACACAGTCAAATCACAGAGTTGGAGAATCTTGTAAGGAGAATGGAAAAGGTATGCACCAGGAGAATTAAAGGGATTTCTTGCTGACAGGATTAGATCCAGAAAATAACATTGAAATGAATGGGACATTAAATTAAATAAGATTACATGAAGTGACTGTATTCCTTATGATTCCTGATCTTTGAAAGTGCTCAACATTGTCAGTTTTCTTCCCTTAAGCATTGGATGTGATCTGTACTATAGTTACTGATTTTATTTCTGTAAATACTTTAGTCCTATTATTGTCTATCGCTTTCTAATAAATTGTATTTCAGAAAGGGGAATCAGGTGAATATGTGGATGGAGATAACAGAAAAGATCACAAAGTCCACTGGTTTGAAGTTAAGAGTAGAGTAGATCCATATAATCTCAATATTTTTATGTATTGGAATCAGTGGAATTTTTATTCATTCACTGCCATATCTGATTTCAAAAAACAGACAGCTATATTAGGAGAGAGATAGTTCATGTTAAAAACAACTGTTCTAGTTGGAGGTGATGGCACTAATCAGTAATCCCAGGGATTTGGGAAGCTGAGGCAAGAGAATCCTAAATTTAGGCTCAGCTCAAGCTGAGAGACTTAGTGAAACACTCTCAATATAAAATATAAGATCAGTGCTGGGGATATAACTCACTGAAAAGATCCTGAATTCAATATCCAGTATTAAAACAAACAAACAAACAAACAAACAAACAAACACAGTAAGCAGCCATTCTGTAGATATTGAAACTTTCAAAAGTTATATTTATGGAAGAATAATAATAGAAGAAAAATGATAAAAGATTTCATGTAGTATTCCTTTAAGACCCTGGCCCTCCAAGTATGCAAAAAAGGTAAACCCAATTTTATTTATGTATGCTTTTGAATTTAGAATTTAGGCAAAACCAGGAATATTTTCTTTTGATAGCAAAACAAACAGGAAATTGACATCTCTGGAAGTAGGTCAGTAGATCTTTTGGTTCCAGGACATTTTGCCTGATTAATTTCAATAGTTACTGTTTTAATTCCCAGATTTGCCTCTGCTCTTTTCAGCCTTAATTTGTTTTATGAGCCTGCCTGGGCTATGCCGTTTTGGAAATGTCACTTCAAAAACATCATAACTTCAAAAGTATTCAGTTTTCTTACTAAAACAAACAAACAACAAAAATGAAGACCTTGAATTAGTTTAAAAATATTTCCCAAGAATGCAAAATTTTATAACATTGTGAATTTAGTTGAATTTGTAATCTTAATGAACAGCTTATGTGAAAGTCACAAAAATTAAGTAAGCCCAAACTTAACAGGCTCTAATAATAATAACATACAGCAACATCTTTTTTGTGATAGGTTACTGGGTATTGTTATTTAGCAAATTCACTGGACTGGTGCCACCTGTCAGTGCCAGAAATTAACAAAAGACGGCTGAAAGATAACTTCTATTTCCTAGCGACCCTAGGAGTTTATACTAGATACAAGTTCATCTCAGAATTCTGAGGTATATTTGTTTGACTGTTTATTCATTGTATTTGAGCATCTACCATTTACTGCACAGAGCTGGAGCCTGGATATTTCTTTGTGGATGACCTGTACACAGTCACTATTTGTAGAAATTATAATGTGGAAAATTGGATTGTATGAGACCTAAGAATTTCCCAGATCTGTTTTAAATTCTCATGAGGTTGGGTGTGGTTGGCTCATGCCCATTATCCTACTACTCAGGAGGCTGAGGCAGGAGGATTGTATGAGTTCGAGGCCAGTCTGGTCTACATAATGAGTTCAAGTCCAGCCTGAATGACATAGCAAGACCCTATCTCAAAAAATGAAGAAACAAAAAAACCCCAAAATAAAATAAAATAAATAAATAAATAATAAAAAACAAATTCTCCTGAGGGTTTTTTTTGGAAAGACTGAAAACCCTGTTAAATATAGGGGAACAAACCCCAAAATAGGATTTATGGCTCAGATACTGGCACTCTCTTTTCTTTTGTCACTCCCTTCTTCTCATTCTTCTCTTTTCTTTTCTTTTCTTTTCTTTTCTTTTCTTTTCTTTTCTTTTCTTTTCTCTCTCCTCTTCCCTCCTCTTCCCTCTTCTCTTCCCTTCTCTTCCCTTCTCTTCCCTTCCCTTCCCTTCCCTTCCCTTCCCTTCCCTTCCCTTCCCTTCCCTTCTCTTCTCTTCTCTTCTCTTCTGTACCAGGAGTTGAAATAAAGTCTTCTGTAAGCTAGACAAGTGTTTTAACACTGAGCTACATTCCCCCATCCTTTAAAAAAATTTTTTTGACACAGAGTCTTGCCAAGTTTCCTCAAACTTGCAGTCCTCCCGCCTCAGCATCTCCAGTTCTGGGTTTACACTGTGCACCATGACAGCCAGCAGTTCAAGATGTTTTTGGGAAGTGATGGCTTAGCTCCTTCCTTGATATTGACCAATAACCATGGGCTATCTTAGGACCTTTTTGACAGAATAGGTGAGCAGAATGCCCCTGGCTCAGCATGACCGTGCAGCAATTTCCCAGAGTGCTGTAGTTCAGTTACTATCAGAGTGAAGCCTCTTGGAGTCTCTGGAAGGTTGAGGTGAGTGGGGGTGGAATAGAGGGATAATACGCAGGAGTGTTTCCTTTTAAGACGTACTTAAATATATTTTATGTTTTCAAAATGAACTAATAAATTAGGCTAAAAGGAGCAAAATTCGTCAACATTTTCCTGGCTTATGGAGACAATGAAAAGAAGGATTTTTGGGTGGGTGGTGTGCATCAGGAGGACATGGGGCTCTTTGTATTGATAAGAAAACGATAGAATTTCAGAGAGGAAGTGAAAATGAAAAATGTGCATCCTTGGAAAAGTTGATAAGTACAGTCCTGGTGTGGGTGCCCCTGGAGAAGGATTCATTTGCTGCTCACTTGAACGAGGCCCTGCTCCAGTAAATAGCCATTAGTGCCATGAGGTCTGGTAATGAACACATTACTTAAAACCTCCACCATCTGCCCTGCTTTAATCAGGAATGCAGTGAGAACGGATTCCACACACACAGTGATAAGCTAGAAAAAACACCCAATAAGAGCATTTTATTGTGGCATATGTTCCTTTTGCTAGCAGTGCAATTCTGTTGCATCGTATTAGTTTTCTAGTGTCATTGATTAAGCTCTATTAGAATTTTAGAGCTCAAAGGTTCTTTTGAGACCATCTAGTTCCTCCTCATCATTTTATAAATGAGGACAGCACGAACAAGAAACTGTTCAATAATCCTTCAGTTTCTAGTTCATGGCCTTTTCCATTCTGCCTCTTTTTTCTCTAATGCTGGATAAAAATGATACTCTGGGTTCCCAAGTCCTTTAGATGCTAACAGTTGCATAAGATGTGAATTGATATGCACCCTACTCTGATCAACAGAGTGAGGGATCTCACAGCGGCAGCTTTGAGATCAGTGGGCTGCTCACCATGTAATGTGACCTTGCCAAGGGCCGAATGTGTGCTAGCTGGGAAGGTGTGCTTTTTCTGTGTTTGTCCAAGAGGTGCGAAGAGGCACTGATGCTAAAACGCCACTCAGGGTAGAAGAGTTAGTTTCCTATGTGTTGGTCTCAACCCTGAACTCTGATTATAAAAATTCATTAATCGAGATTAAGTCCATTATGAAGAACATTTGTTATACACCATTTCCCCAACCCTATAAATTAAAAAAAAATTGTCTGTGATGTGCTTCTTTGAAAATCCAAGCATCTTTATAAGCTCGCAAGGTGTACCTGTGACACCTCAGAGTTAACTTGAACATGAGTGGGACTATGTTGTCAAAATATCTATGGGAGAAGAATGTCATAGGAAATATTTGATGAAGTTAGCATAATTTAAAAAATAACAAAACACAGAACATATGAAGTACTTGGTAGCTTCAAATTATTATGTATTGAGGTAAAACTATATGTCAAGGAAGTGTGTAGGTTTCTCATACATATCACCTCCAATTATCTTAACATTTTGAGATAGGTAATATTGCCTTCATTTTAGGGAAATTCATAAAGTTAAGACCATGATTCATAAGCACAGAATGGGTACATGATAAATATTTTATTCAACTCATTAAGTATGGAGGAGCTTAGTAAGATGTAAAATCTTGTTAAATAAAGTATTTTAGAAATTGGTTATTTATAAACATTTTGGGAAGAAGTATAAAACACCTCTTCCAGTTTGTTCCATTTATATTGCCAACATTAATTCCTACTTTTTTCAGTCTCTTTAATTTTCTTCAAATTGGCAACCTAAATCTGAAAAATCATTCAGTATAGACTTCAAATTCGTTATTTTTCCCCCATGTTGCCATCAAATATACAATGAAAGCAATCATCTCAGCTTGTTTCTTCAGGGACTTGTTTATTTTCTTTGAGATGTAAAGGCAGTTTAATCATTTAATTATGGAATTTTAAAAGATAATTCTTTCTCAGTGTCAGAATTTCTTCTGGATCCTAATAAGGAAGTAATTTTATCATTTGTGGCCTTGCTCTTCATTAAAAATACATTTACTACTTATTGCATTCTGACAGATGCTTTGAGAGCATCAAGATATGGGCAATGGTATCCCTGGATACCAACAAGTCAACCTAAAATACAAGAGGCAAGAGCAGTGATAGGAAAGCCCAGAGATAAGACCACTGAACAGCTGTTCATTTGAGGTAGGATGGAGGTGTACGGGAGATGTTGAGCTGCATAGACTATTTCCTCAGTGGACTGGAGGAAGAACAAGCTCTCTGAGCAGGGGAAGAGAAAAGACAAATACTCTGGACTCATCCTTGACTTGCTTATAAAGCATGTAGCAGAATGCCAGACCAGATTTCTTTGGTGTGCATTTTAAAACTCATATGAAATGATCTCATTATTTCTAATTCTGTGAGAAGTATCTTATGTGAACATTTTGTAAGATCACTTTACCAAACACATGCGTGCATACACACATATGCAAAAGTAAGCAAAAATTGTATCTGATTTAATCCTAGGAAAAGAAAACACTGCTAGAAAGAAAACTGTCTTTGGAAAACAAGCTGCTGCAACTCGAATCCAATGCTCCATATGCCAAAAGGTTTGCAAATCTACCTTCTAAGTCAAAGCAGTGCCTGATATTTTGCTCTCCACTGGCACATTGGCCAGGGAACAGAAGGCTTGTCAAGCTTCAAGGAAGTAGGGCAACTGCGAGGGCAGGAAGGAGGATGAATTCCTAAGGTGAATGTCTTATGGTATGAGTAATACCCTAATAGCTCCAACGATTTCTCAATAGCAGTTGAAAGGACAGTAGGATAGATGGATAACCATAAATGGAGATGTTGAGCTGCATAGACTATTTCCTCAGTGGATTGGAGGAACGAGCTCTCTGAGCAGGGGAAGATGGATAGATGGATAACCTGCCTCCTTTCCTCACTCTCTTCTGTGGAGAAGTTAGGGGCACAGAATTCACTGTGGGTTCCAAGGACCCAGTGGAAGGGTTAATCTTTTCCATAGTGATTAAGCTTGGTGCCTCCTGCTTACTCTTGATCTCAGATGCTACAGACATCTTCATCCCCTCAGGCACTTGTCTTTGTTAACTGATCTCTTCTACAATCCACATTAAGCTGGTTAACCCATGAGTGAAATTCTAGGATAGTTGCACTATACTCCTCAACTTGGTAGAGAATGATGTAAATATATTATGGACAATATTTCTGGTTTTTTGGACTGACTCACTGAAGCAATTAAAGTACTTTGTATGCTGAATTTATGGTTATCTATCTATCCAACTGACCTTTCAACTGCTATTGAGAAATCCTTGGAGTTATCAGGGTATTACTCATACCATAAGACATGCCCCAGGGTTTTTCTTTTCTTTTTCCTTTTGATTCTAAGCCCACTACAGTCAGCACATGTTCTATTGATAAGCTGTTACATTCAAAGTCAACTCTATTTCAGAATCATAAGTCATCATCTGGAATATTCCCTCACCAGGTATTCAGGCTCTATTAGAAGCCTCACAGAGCCATATTGTCATTCATTTAGAAATATGTGTAAAGCATCTTTCTTAATTTTTTTAACTTTCAGTCCTATTTCTCTTTCCTTTCTTATTGTCTGTCTCTTCTCACTCATCTCTCCTTT
>RJWT010038719.1:0-12807 GCA_004365215.1 Cuniculus paca | reverse complement strand
CTCTTCCCTCCAGAGCCTTCTGCTGACATGCCTAGCCTGGTCAGATGGCATCATCTAATGTCCACCCAAGATCACTGTCAACATTTCCTTCTGAGTTCCACATCGTGACTGAGGACAAATGGCACTGTGAGCCCTGACAAATGAGTTGCACCCTGACAGTCCCAAATAGATAGGACAGACTGATCTCTATCACACTGGGCCCCTGAGAGCCCACAGTCACTGCAAAAGTTGGGGGAAATCTGTGACAATCCTGCTAGACAGTGGAGAAGAACTCTCTGCCTTCAAAAGTTCCCTCTGTCAAAATTTGACATTACTAGGACAACTGGGACTCTTGTCTCTCACTCCTTCTGCCAGGCACAATCTTGCAGCCTGGGGGCCTCTCCTTTGCCCCAAGCCAGTCAGCATTCTCTCTTTTAACCCTTCACCTTCAACTCGTAATGTTCTCTGAGACAAAAGTGAAATCCACATAAGCCTGAGAAAGATAAACTCAATCCCGAAGTTCTAAAAACTCTCTTCCTACAGGTATGAAATAAAGACTCACCTTTGGGCCTGGCCATCAACCATTCAGCCTCATTGCAATGCCCTTTGCTGTCAGATGTCATGGAAGGATAAACAAGCACCCAGCCACACAGTGGCCTCATAGACTGTTAATCTCCTTGACAAGATCTTTGTGCCTTTAACAATACAGCCATCACTTTGCACTCTGCAGGTCCCAACACACACACCCTTTTTGGACAGTTCTAGATTTAAAAGATGCCTTTCTCTGCCAATGAGTTACTCCCATAAGTCCCTTCAACTGAGAAAATCCTGATATTAAAAAGCCAACTGACCTGGACGCAACCTTCCAGAGGTTCAAAAACTTGTTTCCTCTTTGAAAAAAACACTTTGGATTAATGACACTCAAGCTGCCTGCTGAAAGGACACAAAAGCTCTGCTAAAATATCTGACAGAAACAGATTACAAGAATGAAACTTTGATAATTTCTTGGAGTTGTTGGCTTCAATATGTTTACTGAGACTGTCAGTCCCTGGAAGTGCCCAGTGGCCTCTAAGGGCTGCCTCCCCCCTTTGCCTACATACTCTAATAGCCACTGTCTTTCTGATAAAAAAAAACAGCTGATAAACTCACCTTTTACTAGACCTAACTGTCCAGATGCCATATGTGATACTGGGATGAACTGCTTTAAAAAATGGACCCCCTGAGAGATGCTGAGTACACCCCATTTATGGATGGAAGTAGCTCTGTTAGGAAGAAAATCTGGCAGGCTAGACATACTATGGTCACCTTGGACAAAACTCTCATGTAGATTATCTTCACAGCAAACTGGTGTTTGGCAACCTACCACCAATGATGCAAAATAGTCTGGTCCACAGTCCTGAGTTCCCTCAGAGGGTCCAATTGATTGAAACATCAACCCTGACCAGAAAAATTTTACCTGTTATTCCTGGAAGATGAGCACCAGACCTGCCCCCACTGTTTGTTCTGCAAACTCAAACCACATTGCTGGCAGTTCTATCCCTGCAGCCAGCTGAGTCTCCAGCACCTGTATCACTGACTCTGAACTCGTGCATTATAGTGGATTTACAGATATATGGATAGGTTACACAGAAATAAAACATTACCCTACAGAAACAGTTTTAACCAGTTAAAAGATCAGCTGTGTCTGTAGATATTCCTACACACATATAAAGCCCAGGTACATATTAACTACCTCTGCAAGATTCAGACACCCAGCCATAGATGTGCTGAAAAACTTACCTCAGTAGCTCCTTTGAGTCCCATTCAAAAGAGATAGCGCACTCATACCTCTGCTCTAGTCCCTCTGGATGCTGACTAGTCCATGCTCAGCTGAACCCTGAGGACATAGTTCACGGGATTGCTCCATGCCTCTCCCCTTTTATTTTTGTGTCTCTTTAGGCTGCGTACACTGGTCTTTTCTTCCATACCCCACTGCTTGCTGCATTTGTTTTTCCTTTAGTCTCTATGGATGGTTGCCCCAAGAGTATAGAACAATGAATCAAACTTGACCAAGATTTGGTGAGCATTCAAGACACATTGGATACTCTCCTAGATCAGATGAACTCACTCATTGCCTTGCCAGAGTAATGTTACAGAACACTCAGACCATATTGTAGTTGAGTTTGTCTCAGAAGATCACATGTAATACGCCTAGCAAAGATTTGCTGGGGAAACTACAACAAATGTAGCAGAAAATGCCCTTCACCCAGCCAGGATACTTTAGTTTGTTTGATACCCAGGTAATGGTTCCTGTAGTTCCAGATGCTTGTGTCTCATAGAAATGACTGGTCTCTGTGATGCATAGCTGATGACTATGATGCATATTGTGTAGACCAATTCCCAATTGACAAGCTATTCTGTCTCTGCACTTTATGCTTGCTTGTCTCATGTGAGTCCTAGAGCACCAGAGTTGAGGCCCTGATATTTTGGGAGTGATCCAGATCAGTGTTGGGTGATGTACATAAATGTGCTTCCAGATCATGGAGGTGTTGTTTCTGTGTCCTGTCTCCATAGCATGAGCTCCCTAGGTTTGCTGAATCACATAAGAAAGGTACTCTGGAGGGTGAGAAAGACCCTGCCCCACTAGAGGCGTGTTTAACTATGACTTCCACTTCACAACTGCCCAAAGCAAAACTGGTAACTTTAACTGTGCCACAAGCAGTTACTTCCACTTTCTCTGTTCAGAAAAATTTTGCTGTGTCACAAGCTGAGATGGCACCCTTCATAGAGCCATCCTTTCTTTCTCCCTTACAATTGGTGTTAAGAGAAGCAACGGAGATGGGAGAATCCCCTGAGGGTTTTCAGCATGTCTACCCTGTTGCTGAACTTCAAGGTCCCAGGAATCTGGGGCAAGTTGTACATTTTCATGAAACTGTACCCTTTTTTTTATTTTGAAGAGAATTAAACAAATACAAAATAAAACAGAATATTCAGTCAAAACAAAACAAAGAATGTGATGCAAGACTTCAAAACAAAATAAAAATAAACCAACAATGGTTACCATGCTGCCCCTTGCTATTTTCAAAATAACTTCCTATGCCCTCAGGCATAATAAAAATCAAACACAACAGAACAGAATAAAACCAATCAAAACAAAACAATGAAAGCAATACAGGAGTTCACAAAAAAGGCAGTTGAAATACCACAGTGGCTACCGTAATGCATCTTTTTATCTTCAAAGTAGCTGTTTATATCATCAGACATAATAAAAACAAACAAAATAGAATAGTCAATCAAAACAAAACAATAAACATAATACAAGACTGCAAAACAAGATGAAAGGAAATCAATAATGGCTACCATAATGCCTCTTGTTATCTTCAAAATAATTGCCTATGCCCTCAGATACAATGAAATAAAACAGAATAAAATAAAACCAGTCAAAAGAAATAACTTCCCATGCCCTCAGGTACAATGAAATAAAACAGAATAAAATAAAACCAGTCAAAAGAAAACAATGAAAGCAATACAGGACTTCAAACAAGACTGTAGGAATACAACAGAGGCTACCATGATGCATCTTATCTTCAAAGTAACTGCTTATATCATCACACATAATAAAATCAAACAAAGCAAAATAGAATAAACTCAATCAAAAGAAAACAAGTAAACAATAAAGGGTTTCAAACAAGATAATATGGAAATGGAAAATCAATAATGACTGCTGTAATCCATTTTGTTATTTTTGCAATAGTTGTCCATGCCATCAAATATAATAAAATCAAACATAACTAAACAATAAAACCAAGCTAAACAGAACCATGAGAACAATACAGGGCTTCAAAACAGAATAATAGATTAACAATGGCCATGTCTTCCCCTTAGAGACATCTCCTCCCCTTTCACCTTCACAAACTCTATTTTGTATTTTGGATCCCACAAATTCCCCCAGTTTCTTATACTAGGGAGACAATCCAAAGTTCGCCCATGTAACTCTGAACCCTTTCACCCATGAGCATGCTCTCAAGTTGTATCCATTTACCTGCAAGAGTCTCAAGGTTATCTTTCTTTATAGCTGAGTAGCTTTCCATTGTATAGAAATGCCATATCTTTCCTTTCCATTCTGCAGCGGATGGGCAAGCTACCCCTACTGTTTTTTTCTGGCTCCCTGTCACATAGGGCATTGTTCTCTCTCCTTTGACTTTTAATCTATGAATTCCTTTTGAGTTAAATGTGTTTGTTGGATAAAGCATATTGATGGATCTTGTCTCCTGATTCACTCTACCTGTGTTTCTTTTTATTGGTGAATTGAAACCATCTACATTAATGGTTATGGCCAACATGCACTGGTTCATCTCTGCCATGCTATTTTCCTGCCATTGGCTGTGTACTTGTGCCCTCCATTCTATTGTCTGTCCCACTTGGTGATCCCCCTCTGCTGATCTTCCTGGAACCATGGTCTTTTTTTTTTTTATCTCTTTCTAAAATGTCCAGTACTCTTTGTAGGGTTGGTTTGGCAATCATGAATTCCTTCAGTTGTTCTTTGTCATGGAAGTATCGTTTCTCCATTAATTTTGAAAGATAGTTTTGCAGGGTACATCAATCTGGGTTGGAAATTGTTTTCTTTCAGGACTTGAAATATTTCACTCCAAGCTCTTCTTGACTTGATGGTTTGTGTTGAGAAGTCTGTTGTGATTCTGATGGGTTTTCCTTTATGGGTGATCTGTTTCCTTTCCCAAACAGCTTTTAATATTGTGTTTTTGTATTGAATTTCTGGGATCTTCATTATATTATGCCTGGGTGTAGATTTACTTTGGTTATGGCTAGCTGGAGTTCTATATGCCTCACTTATCTGAATAGCATGTCTTTCTCCCATGTTTGGGAAGTTTTATGCTAGTACTTCTGTAAACAGAATTTTTATGTCTTTTGTGTGGACCCCTGCTTCTTCATTGATACCTATCACTCATAAATTATTTCGCATTGCATCATCTTGCAGTCTTTGAATTGTTGTTTCCTGGTTCCTCATTATTTTTAAGAGGTCTTTCCTTTCCCGATCACAAGCTGCACATCTGTCTTCAAGATCTGAAAGTCTATCTTCAGTTTCTTTCAAGAGATTTTGCCAGCTTTCAATGGAGATTTTCATTTTCTGGATATCTCTTTGAATCTGTTTCATACATTCGAAATCTCTCTTACATTGTTCATTTATGGTTTCCCTCATTTTCCTTTGCTCTTCTAATTTTTTTATCTATGTCTTCTTTAGAGAAGCTTAGCAATTCTTATAGTATGTTTTTCATTTCTTCTTTTACCTCAGATGGTATTTCTGTTCTAATTTCTTTTATAGCCTCATGGAGTTGTCTCTTTATCTCAGTTGCCATCACTGCAGAAACTTCAGGTGTGCAACTCCCAATCTCTTTCATGTTTTCATCTCCTGGACTTGCTCTGCTGGGGTTGGAGTGCAGGGACTGCCTTTTGTTTCTCCATCTTGACATTTTCCTGGGTTCCTCCAAACAAGCAGGTAGTGGGGTTCTTGGAACCTCCCACGTTGCTACAATTTCTCTGGAGCGTGATCGTTTGATTTTCCTGGTCAGTGCTGGCTACAGGTATCCAATGGTGGCCACTGGGTGCACTGGAGCAGGGCCTGCTTCTGTTTTCCCAGCCCTTGCTGGTTACCTGGGGCAGAAGCATCCCGAGGGCTTCTGGAATGCATGTGGAGCAGGGCCTGCCTCTGCCTTCCCTCTGAGCTGGTTACCAGTGAGCAGCGTCTCCCTTTGTCTGCTTGAAACTGTACCCTTTAAGAACTTAGAAGAACAAAAGGTGGTACATGTGGCCCAACATCCCCTTTTACCTTGCATCTTACAGAGTTCACAGGACAACAGGTCATGGCCCGAAATGATTGGAAAGGAATAGTAAAGCATGTTTCAATTTGCGGAATTAGTTATCATGGAAGGGAAATTTTGCGATTTCTATGTGGATCAATCTGCTTGCATTGCTATTCACCACCTGGCCATTACAAAAGACATGTTAACCAGAGAAGGTGCTTTTGCCATCACAAATAATCAATTTACTTTTGAATTGAAAGCATATAAACAAATTAAAATAGCTGCCAGAAGGGCTTGGAGGCAACTTCCTTCAAAGGGTGAGACATCCCTTGATTTGA
Source organism: Cuniculus paca (assembly GCA_004365215.1). Taxonomy (NCBI): domain Eukaryota; kingdom Metazoa; phylum Chordata; class Mammalia; order Rodentia; family Cuniculidae; genus Cuniculus; species Cuniculus paca. The sequence goes on along the minus strand of RJWT010038719.1, from coordinate 6,692 downwards.
CCTCCACTTGCCAGGGTCCTGATGAAATTTTGAGGAGTTTGCAGCATGCTCATTGCAAACTAGAGGGGAGATGATCAATGACACAGAGGCTGGCAAGTTAATTGTTCAACAGTTTGCCTTTGAAATGCAAATGAATTGTGTAAAGAGGCTTTAAGTGCCCACAGAAATGGGTTACCGTGTCTGAGATGATTCAGACTTTGCAGACATTGGACCCTGACATGTACAGGGAGCTTCCTTGATAGCAGTTATCATTCAGGCTATTCATCCACAGCCAAGAGGAAAAGGAAAGTACAAGGTTGCTTGTTTCAGCTGTAGCTGCAGGGGACATTTCCCCAAAATGGCTCTTCTGCACCTGTAAGGGCTGCACAGCCATTATCTGTCCCTTCAACAAAACCTTGTAGTATCTGCCCAATGTGTAGGTGAGGATATCATTGGGCAACTGAGTAAAGATCCAAAACTTTTGTGGAGGGCTGACTTATTCCAGAAAACTTCCATCAGGGCCTTCATGACCCCACCAACAGTCGGAGCACTTTCCCTAGTTCCTCCCCTCCCCTATTGTCAAGCAGATTTCTTGTTTGTTTGTTTGATTTTGGTACCAGAAATTGAACTCAGGACCTCGTGCTTGCCAAGTGCTAAACTAAATCCCCACTAAGCTAAATCTGCAGCCCTCAAGTGCATTTCTGACCTCCGGTGAGCAACAAAAGACGGCAGAGGCTTGCACCACAGTCACTCCTGCAGAATTGTACTAACACCTGAAATGGGACCCTAGGCTATTCCTATTGAAGTCTATGGACGTTTGCCCCAAGGAACAAGGAGACTCCTGCTAGGCCACAGCAGTCTCATTTCAAAAGGTTTCCAGGTTTTCTCTGGTGCCATTGATGCTGATTACATAGGAGAGATCAAGGTGATGGTTCAAAGTATTCAACACACTGTTCAAGTCATCACAGACTCTCATTTCACTTAATTGGCTATTTCTTCTTTCACACACACACACACACACACACACACACACAAAATGGAAAATGTATAAATAAGCAGAAGGGATCCAAGGGTTTTTAAGTTCTCTGATACTTACTGGGTTCAACAGATTAAACCAGATCATTCTGAGAGGGAATTAATTATTGGAGGAAAACAATTCAAAGAGTTTTAGACACAGGTGCGGATGTTTCACTTGTTGCCCATCCTCACTGGCCTATGGCACGGCCTCTGGGTGTAGGAACTACAGATCTACAGGGAGTGGGCAACGTTCCTCACCCTAGTAGAAGTGTTAAATTGTCAACCTGGAGGGATGCAGAAGTCCATTCTGAATATTTCTCCCCTTCTGTCCTTTCCCATATACCAGTCAATTCAGAGGGTCATGACATGTCACAGGACACGGGGGCGTTTTTGGTCAGTCCTAAGTCCTTGATGACTCAACAGATGTTATGACAAGGTTTTCACCCCCACTCCACGGCTAGGTAAATACAATCAGGGAAGGAGAGAACTCCTTCCAATACATGCTTAAAATGAACATTTTGGCATAGGCTACTTGTCTTCACATTTTCAAGAGGGACCCGGATCTCTTCTGCAACTCCCAGGAACAGCATCCAAGATACCTTGGATGTCCGATGACCCTGTTTCGGATGATCAATTGCCCCTCACTCAGGAGAAGCTTATAGCAGCTCCCACACTGTTAATGAGCAGAGAGCAGGGCACCTAGAACCCTTCAATGGCCACTGGAATACTCCAGCTTTTGTTATGAAAAAGAAGTGAGGAGGCGACTATTACAAGATTTGAGGGCTGTTAATCATAATATGGAACCTATGGGAGCCCTTCACCCAGGATTGCCTAGTACCGTAGCTATCTCTTTACAATTTTTCCTTATGTTGATCAATTTACAAGACTTTTTTTTTGTTTTTTTAAACGGTCCTTCTCCATCCTGAAGATAAAAAACCACGAGGAGCGGTAAAAAGTGCTACTCTTTGGCAAGAGTTTGTGACCACAGCCATTTTTCAGTCCACCAGGCTCATCTATCTCTTGTCTTCTTCATTACATAGCTGACATTCTTCTAACATGTGAATCTTCATCTACCTTGCACCAGATATTTCTCCAATTAGATGATGCCCTTCATAATGCAGGCCAGGTATGCACCCTGGAAAGGTGCCAACCATGGAGCTTTTCTCATATTTGGGTGACCTTATCCTACAGAGACATATTGTGCCCCAAAGTGCTCAGATTCAGGTTAATCATCTTGCAACCTAACTGATTTTCAGACTTTAGTTGGTAACATTAATTGGCTCCCCCTAGCCCTCCAGCTAACAACTCATGATTTAGGCCTTCTCTTTGATATTCTCAGTGGAGACCTGGGCCCCGTATCTCCAAGCGCACTTATGTCAGAGGCCCATCTGCCTTTCTCAAATGCTCAACTCTCTAGAGTTGACCCATCTTCGACTACGTTTTCAATGATTTTCCCCATTCAGCATATGCCCGCTGGGGTCCTGTGGCCATCTCAGAGCCTCTACAATGGCTACATACACCACACGCTCCCCGAAAAGCCATTTCTCCCTTTTATGATGCTGTGCCAGGACTGACTGTATGTGGACAAATGTGCTGTTCGGCTTTTCAGTCCTGAGGTGCCAATGATCATTGTTCCCTTTTCTTCTCTTCAGCGGTAGTGACTGTGGCCATTTTTGTCCTCTTAGCAATATGCACTGGCTACATTTCCTGGTGTTACTGATTGTCATTATGCTTCAGATAAATTAGTCTAGTTTGCTTTCCTCACGCCTTTTGTCTTCCTTGAAAAATAAGCTGAGTTCCCATAGCAGGAGGTGTCTCCATTTTCACAGACGGGTCCTCTTCAGACAGGGGAGGTTATAGAACAGCCTTCTCTTCCTGAATGCAGGACATGGGATTTTCTTCTGCACAAAAACTGAATTTCAGGCTGTTTTGTAGCCCTTGCAAGATCATTCATCCACTCCCATTAACCTCTTTCCAGCTAGTGCTTATGTTTGTGGTGGGGTGCGGCATGTTGAAACTGAAATACACACACTGGCCAAAAAGATCTTTGTGATTTGTTTCACACTCTCCAGTCTGCCATTGGGCCATGCCCTGTTCCCTGTTTTGTGGGTCAATTACATTGCCATTCCCAATTGCTGGGGCCTCTCATGGAGGGAAACCCTGCAGTAGACAGATCGCTGGCTGGTGTTACTGTTGCTCCCTTAGATACCGCTCAACAGGCTTCTGCCATCCGTGCCACCTTCCGTCAAAATGCTTGTGCTTTGTCGTCTTTTAAACCTGGGAACAGGCTTGACCAATTGTTAAAAAGTGTTCCTCATGCATAATACACCTTCCCTCACTCCCTATGGGGTTAAAAGCTGTGGGTTAAACCCAGTCATCTCTGGCAAATGGATGTCACTGACATTCCTGCATTTGGCTCTATATGCTGGGTCCATGTCTCGGTGGATGCTTCCTCAGGATTTATTTTTGTTTCTGCCAGCACTGGTGAAGCTGCCAAAGGCGTCATTGCCCATTGCTTGGATGCTTTTAATATTCCTGGCTGCCTATGGGTACTTGAGACTGACAATGGCTTGGCTTATATGAGTGCCACCTTCTAAACATTTCGTAGAATTTTTCACATTTCTCTTACCACAGGAATTGCTTATGACCCTCAAGGTCGAGGAATTGTTGAATGTGTTCATCATACACTGAAAATTCAACTACAAAATGATGTCAAAATTGTTTTTCTCATAGATCATCACAAATTTGTTAAGGTAACAATGAGGTCCCTTCAGTTGGAACATTATCGTTCAGGCCTAGGGAGATTACTTGTCATGGCTTCCTTTGGTGAACAAAGGAGCAGCGGCCTGGGAATAATCATATCCCAGCCTTTATTCATTAATGGGAGGCCCAGATGATCTCCTTAGCCTTATGGGAAACACCACAATACATGTTATTAAAAACAGGTTATTGTGATATGTTTTCATTGGTCATCATCAAAAGTTTTCTAGAAATGAGGCAATGAAGTGTTCTGATTTGGAGATGCTCTGGTATAAAACTGAATTAAAAAGCACAAGTTTTTATAGGCTACATGGCTTTTTATTAATTTCATGGTGTACTAAATGTAGTCACGCCTTCAGATGTATAAGTCTTCCTAAATGTAAAACTGGAATTGTTTATGGGGATGGATGTTCCTTTCAGATTCAGACATCTGTCTTTAACAAAAACTTATGTGATGTCTATGTTATGTATGTGCCACTATACTTAGAGGTCCATAGACATTAAACAGTGCAGACAATGTCACAAATTTCTTCAGCGGTGTCCCATTAAAGTTAACAAGCTAGCCATTCACGTACTGTGGTGGTGGTGGGGGGAGAACAAGGCTCCACCAGGAAGCAAACCCACCCTCTGAACCAGCATCGTATGAAGGCAACCACTGGAGTGGGGATAGCTAGACCACAGCCTCTTCTGGTGCATAGGCTGGCAAACAAGAAGTACCAATCTCCCCCACACCTGTAAGTGATGGGCTGACCTGGAGAAACACAGGCTCTGTTGATAACTATTGAGGTGAAATGCAATTGGATGCCTGTGGTGCTTTGGCGTTTCACTGACCTTGCAGGTCTAGGGCCAGGGGTCTGATCATCTGTTCAGAGGATAGAGGTACGCAATGTGACATTTAGGGGGGATCTCCTTCTGAAGGCAGTAGCCATTGTTGATTTCCTATTGTCTTGTTTTGAAGTCGTTTTCATTGTTTTTATTAAATTGAGTTTTGTTCTCTTTTGTTTTATTTGATTATGTTATATCCGATGGCATGAGCAGCTGTTTCAAAGATAGCAAGATTATTATGCTATTTTGAATTTACTATTGTCATGTTTTGAAGTCTTTTATTGGATTCATTGTTTTGTTTTTATTGTTTCTATTCTATTCTGTTCTGTCTGATTTTTATTATGTCCTAAGGTATCTGCAGCTATTTTGAAGACAACAAAAGGCATTATGGTAACTACTGCTGGTTTCACAATATTTTGAAGTCCTGTATCACTTACACTGGTTTGTTTTGATAGGTTTTATTTTCCTTGGTTTTATCTTCTTTAAAATAAAAAAAGATAAAGTTAACAAGTTAGGTAAAACTTCTTATGTACTTGACAGAGATGAATTTAAAAAGGCTATTTTATGTCAAAATGGAAGCAGGTATGCTAAAAAATATTATCACAATTGTCTTGCTACAATATTATGGATGGCTTTTGATTTCAAATTTTCTGTATAAAACTATATACCTATTGTCTGTGAACATTCTACAGTGATTCTACCATGGTTGGTAGGAAATAATACCTCTACATTATATTTCAAGGTTCTTGCTATTCAGATAAATTTGCAATATTAACCTCACTGCTACCATTACAATGTAATATCACTAACTTTCTCTTCTGGATGTTCAACAACTGAGGTTTGGAGACCAAAAACTAGAAAGATATATGGGCTAGGAAGACAGCCAATACTTTGTCTCCATCCCTCCGAGGTCAGTGATGCCCCAGGACATAAGAGACCTCTGCTGTGTCATCCTACAAATCGGTGAGTCCCTGATCTTCTGAGCAAGGAGACTGTTAGACCACAGAGAAAAGAAATCAATGGTGAATAGTGTGCACAAGGAGAGTCACTAGGTGAGAAAAGTCTCCCAAGCTTTCACAGAAAGCAACTTGGTCAAGTAATGGCCATGATTCATCCAGACAGCTGACACTAACAGGAGAAAGAAGAGGTGATATACATGGTTCCAAGGTAAAGCCTGAGGAGACTTAACTGACCTAGATAGAAAGCAAAGAATTAGTTAATACACGCCTCACCTTAATTTGGTCTTGAATATCCAATAGAAAAGTATAATCAAAAGATGTATAAAACAATACTATAATAATATGTTAGCTATGAAAGAAACTGAAATTACTGACACCTTCTGACAATTGCCAGCTACACTGGTAACTGACTGCTGTCATGGGTTAATGGCTGTGTGGAGTTAAATTGCTGAATGCAGGGACCTGAAACCCTTGGACTGGGAATCTTTGGCCTAAATGAGTAAGTTTGCTCAGAATGGAAAGGGTTCAAAATGAGATGATCTTCTGCAGAGTCCTCCAAACACAGCTCCTCGAACTCCAATAAGCCACCCATCACTTGAAACTACAAAACGGAAATGGGGAGAACGCAGAGCACCAGAAACGAACCATATAAACAAGCTGTTCCACCTAGAGCACATGAAGCACCTGAGTCAAGCCAGGAAAACAAGTTGTTAGGCAGAGGGATTTCAACTGACCTCAGCCTCCTGAGTGTATAAATAAATTCACTGCAGTCGTTGGGCAGCTCTTTTTCTCCCACCAGGAGAGGATGCTCCACCTGACCTCAGCTTTCTGTACTCTGACTCTTGTCTGCCTTTCTTAATTCTCCATTGTCCTCCCAGGAATTTCAAGAGCTGTGCTAGATGCAGAAATTATGAGTTTCATTTTTATAGTATTAGGACATTTAATGTGTACACATGAATACATATATGCATAAATTAAAAGTAAGATAGTGTACTATTAAATACTATATTATATTACTTATGTTATATGCATAGATGTATATGCTGATACTATTCTTAATGGCCATAATAAAATGCCTAATTTAAACATCAACATCTAGGAGGTAGAATTACATATGACTTCTGATTTTATTCCTTTTTGCCTTTTTCAGAC
>RJWT010038718.1:0-12811 GCA_004365215.1 Cuniculus paca | reverse complement strand
TGGTTACTACCTCTTACCCAAAGTCAAAATGACCACAAAAGGGAAATATTTTGAATCAACTTAGAACATTGGGACAGCCAAGACAGTGTGACTAACAGCACTCCAGAAAGACTTTCAGAAATGCCTCAGAAAGTAGTAAGAATGATGGGATTAGTGTACTTGAAGTGAGGAAGAGGATTTGAGGGGGATAATTTTGTATGTGTATGTACATTTGCATGTGTGTGTACATGTGTATTATGCATATGTGGGTATGTGCTCTGCTAAATTATATAGCCAGGAATGTTTTCCCAAGTTCTTTGCTATAAATTAGTAGTTCTTAATCTGGAACCTACATGAGACTCACCTGGAGCATGTATTAGTTGCTTTCTTCTTGCTGGGAACAAAATACCCAACACCCACAAGATAAAGGAGGAAAGGTTTATTTTAACTCGCAGTTTATACAGGTTTTCAGTTCATAGTTGGCTGGCTCCAAGCAGAGTGGTATGGAAGGGAGGCCTGGCAGAGAAGAAACAGTCCATGGCAGGGCAGGCAGACAGCAGCCATCAGGTAGCTTTCCTTTCCCTTTTATCCCACACAGGCTACAGGTCTACTGAATGGTGTTACCCACACCCATGGTGCAGAGTCCCACCATCCACACCCAGAAGGAGGCTAAATCAGTTAACCCAGTTACTACACACCTATAATCCAGTATTGCACACGCATGATCCAGCCACCTCCCAAATCTCCACCTATGAGAACACGAGGCTTTGGGAAGACACCTAGATTTAAGCCACAACAAGGACTCTCTGCAACTTGGCTCACTGTCCTCCCCACCTCTGGGTTTCTGTTTTAGCAGTGTGGAACCAGGATGCATTTCAAACAGTGTCCCAGGTGACACACCTGCTGGTCCTGAGCCCACCTTAAGAATGCCTGCTGGGTCTGCCAAAGAAGGGTGACACGTAAACATTTCCTTCTGCCTAAAAAGCCCATGTCTCACCTATGTTCTCACTGTTTAGAAGGCGAAGGGGCTAAAATGGAGTGAAAAGCTGGGAAACATTTTTAAGTCGTTAAAATTTGCATTTCCTCTTATCTGAACAGTCACGGAAATTAACAATTTCTGGTGGCTGATGCATTACCCTCCTTCTGAGCTTTACCATTCCACCACATCTGCCTAGCCAAGAACACACAGAAAACTCAGAATTTATGTCACAAAACTGATTTGAAAGCTGTTTCCATAAACTCACGTGGCTTTTCAGAAGCACGTTGATGGTTTGAATGGGTTTTACTGCAAAAAGCAGTGGGATGAGCAGAGTTCCTGCCACTGTTTAGCTCAGACACTTAGAGTGATAAAAATGTAGAGCTGTCAGTGTGTCAAGGCTTAAAACCATGAATGACACTGGCAAGGTCTTAGGAACAAATGTCCCTCAGGAAAAGGAAAACCCCAGGTTGCCCAGGGGGCACGAACCCCAGCACGCAACCAGTCCAGCACATGGAGGCTCCCATTCCTCTGTGGTGGTCTTGAGTTTAGTTTATGGTAGACTAGTGCTCCATTGTGTGTAAATAGCACACTTTCTCTGTCCATTCATCTGTTGATAAGCATACAGACCATTTTCTAGATTTAGCTGCTACAAATTGTGCCACTCTAAACATGAGTATGTGGGCATCACTGTGTTATGATATCTTTAACTCTTTCAGGAAGATTCTTAGAAGGGAAACAGCTGGATCAAATGGAATTCCTAGTTCTAGTTTACTGAGAAATCGCCATACTGATTTCCATAGTGGTTGTATTAGTTTACATTCTTATCAACAATGTAGAAGGGCTCCTTTCTCTCCATAGCCCCCCCAGTATCTGTTATCATTTGATTCCTTGATAATAGCCATTCTCAGTGGAGTAAGATGGAATCTCAGTATTGTTTTAATTTGCATTTCTCAAATGGCCAGCAATGTTTAACATTTTTTCATATATTTATTGGCCATTCGTACTTCTTCTGAGAAGTGTCTGTTCACTTTACCCATTTTTTGATAGGGTTTTTTATGTTGGGAAGTCTCTAATATTTTTTAAGTGTCTTTCCTTCAGCATGTGTTTTTGGCCCCTTTATCAGAGATAAAATAGCTGGCCATACCTGGGGTTGCCTCTTCTTCCTCTGTTCTGTTCCATTCATGTACATGTCTCTTTTTGTGTCAGTGCTATGCTGTTTTTACTACAGTAGCTTTGTAGTTTAACTGCAAGTCTGGGATTATTATACCTCCTGCTTTGCTTTTGTTACCCAGAGTTGCTTTTGCTATTCTGGGTCTCTTCTGGTTCCATATGAATTTTAGGATTGTTTTCTCCAGGTTTGTGAAGAATGCTTTTGGTAATTTTGACTCTGGTTTTGCCTATCCAGGAACAGTGGCTGTCTTTCTATTTTCTGATGTTCTCTTTGATTTTCTTTTCCAGGTTAATGTGGTTTTCATTGCAAAGAACTTTTATTTCCTTAGTTAGGTTAATTACTAAGTATTTAATTTTTATTGGTGCTATTGTGAAAGGTATGTTTTTTCCTAATTTCTTTCTCAGTAAGTTCATTATTGATGTACAGGAATGTTACTTCTTTTCATGTGTTGATTTTACAGCTTGCTACATTATTGAATTTGGTCATTCACTCTAAGACTCTTTTGGTGGACTTTTTTGGCTCTTCTATGTAGAGGATCATGTCATCTGCAAATAATGATGATTTGACTTTCTTTTCCTTATGTATCCCTTTTCTTTCTTTCTCTTCCCTGATTGCTCCAGCTAGTGTTTTAAGTACTTTGTTAAAAAGCAGTGGTGATAGTGGATAGCCTTCTCTTGTTCCTGATTTTAGAGAGAAATTTCTGGCTTTCCCCATTTAGTATGAAATTGGCAGTTGGTTTGTCATAAATGGCCTTTTTTTCTTCAGGGTTTTTATCATGAAAGGATGTTGGATTTTTATCAAAGCCTTCTTTCTATATCTATTAAGATGAGTGTGTGATTTTTGTCCTTGCTGCTGTTTATGTGATGTATTACAGTTGTTGATTTGCATATGTTGAACTGCCCTTGCATCCTTGGGAGGAAGCCTACTTGGTCATGATGTGTGATATTTTTCATCATTTGTTGCATTCTGTCTGCCATTCTTGTTGAGGAATTTTACCTCTATATTCATTAAAGAGATTGGCCTGCAGTTCTTTTTATGGTTGGATCTTGTTTAGTTTTGGAATCAGAATAATGCTAGATTTCAGGAGTAACTTTGGGAATATTGCTTACTTTTCAATTTCATTAAAGGATTTGAGGAGTACTAGTGTTGTATCTTCCCTGAACTTTTGGTAGAATTTGGGTAGTGAATCCATCAGGACCTGGGCTTTTCAGTAGGTTTTTTACCACTGCTTTACTTATATTGCCTTTATTGGATTATTCAGGATTTTTAAATAGTTTAGCTCAGTTTTGGTAATTCATATGTATTATAGTCTGTGTCTAGTTATCCCCTCAAAGTCTCATGCAATCATAGATGGGGCTTTTCAGAGGTGGCAGGATCTAGAGTATGTGATGCTAGGATTAAGGGTGTGTGATTACTAAATTAGTCCACTGATTGGTTTGGCAAAGTTCTGAGTGTAAATAATGGGGAGACCTACCCTGGGTGTGAGTGCTACCTACACTAAGGGTGTGTACCCTGAATAAGAATATAAGGGATAGAGGAACCGGGAATTTATCTCAGTGGCACAACCACCTGCCTGAGAAGTGCAAGATTGTGAGTCTGACACCCGGTACAAAAAAAAAAAGAGAGAGAGAGAGAAATGAATAAATAAATAAAAACAGTGTAGAAGATAAGCAATAGAAAGAGGCTTTGGGGGGACATCTAGATACAAACCATAATAGTGGACTTTTTCCAATCAACTGAAGGCCTTAAGAGAAAAAATGAAAAACAAAGTTGGCCAAGAAGGAAGAATTTTTTTCTCCAGGCCACCCTTAAAATCAACTCATCCTTGGGTCTCCAGACTGCTCTTCTACCCTAAGATTCTGAATGTGACCCCCCCACCAGCACTCACACAATGATATGAAGCAATTCTTTAAAATGAGTCTCTGTCTCTCATCCTCCTTCTTTTGCACACACATGCATAGCCTATCGGTTCACTTCCTCTGGAGAACTCTAGTGCAGTTAGAACATTTATTTGAAGTTCTTCTTCTTCATTTTAATGTGGACATTTGTATATTTAAGTTGCCCTCTAGGCACTGTGTTCGCTACATCCCGTAAGTTTGTTCCCATCCCACAGCTTGGGCTTTCACTTCCTCTTATCTCAGTGTATTTTTTAATTGTTCTTGAAATTTTTTTGTTAGACCCGTTGTTTAATTTAGACACATTTGTATAAAATTTCTCCAACTGATTTCTAATTTCTTTCCACTGTGATCAGAAAACATAATTGGGTGTTAATCCTATACCATTTCTTCAGTATGGTTCTACAGCTTAATATACGGCCCACTCTAGAGAAAGTTTCCTATGCATTGGAGAAGAATATGCATTTTTCTATTTGGGGGTGAAGTGTTTGTCATTACTGTTTAAGTAACCAGATATGCACCCTCCTTCCTAGTTGATTTCATTCTTTGTTGTTGTTGTTGTACCCTAGAGATCAAACTCATGACTTCACGCCTACCAGGCAAGCGTTTAAACCACTGGGCTAAATCCCCAGCCCAGTTTCATTCTTTTTTATAATTATAAAACATTATCCATGAGAAAATCACTTAAATATTTATTTCTATCAATTGCAGCTTTTAACAAGACTGATTGAAATGCAGACATGTCTCCTCAAAAAGCCGATAAATGACCCTAAAGAAAGAATCCACTCTGACCATCCACAGCTCCTTGGAGGCCCAGGAAGCGGGAGGCGGAGGTAGTCGCTACGCAGTGCTCAGAGGGGCCTCTAAGTGGGTGTTAACTCTTCTGCCTCACTGCACTGTAAAGCAGTGTCTGGGACGGCTGTCCCAGAAGATGGGGTACACAGAAGATGGGGTACAGCATGTGCATCAGCTTGCTAGGGCTGCCTGAACCAGGCACCACCCCGAAGGAGACCAGACAGAGTGTATCACCCCACAGCCCTGGAGGCCGGAAGGCCGAGGCCAGGGTGCTGGCTTCTAAGTCTAGGAGGGCATCTGCTCCAGCTCTCTCCGGCTTTCCAGTAGCAGTGTCGCCCGGCCTTCTGATGACACCCACTGCAGGTGCCAGCACCCAAATTTTCTCTCTTCACGTGAACCCCTTGCATGGGGTTAGAGGTGCACCCCAATTAAGCATAGCGAGTTACTACAACTGCACCAGTTTTATCTGCAATAACCCTTCTTCCGAACAAGGTCGTGTTGTAAGGCCCTGGAAATTAGAACTCCACTGTGTGGGTTAGAGGAGAGAAATACTCAACCCAGAGCAGATTAACACAGTAAAACATACAGATCTTAAGAACGCAGAACAATTCGTACTTATCTGTGAACCCGTGGAGCCGCCACCAAATCAGTTAACATTCCCAGCTCCCAGCTGGTCCCCTCCCCCGACCCCCACCCCGAGCTAATTCCTTCCCCAAAGTAACCGCTATTTTCGAGAGACTTCATTTGAGAGCCACAGATCTATTTTTACCTCCCGATATCAGTTTGAATCTGCCTGCCTCAGCAGAGACTGCTGGTCCCACTCTCTGGTCTCGTCTCAGCATAGGATACGTTCCAGGGCCCGCCTGTCCTGTGGTAGGAGGCAGAGGCGACCCGGGCCAACTGCTCTAAGTGGATCAGAGGCCACCCCTCGGGTCTCCGACACTAAGGTAGGTTCAACGACCAGTCTCCATCTGATGCTAGTCTGGGCAAACGGAAAAGCCAAGTGGACTTGCAAGGGGCCCCAGGATGAAGGCTCCCTATGACAGCCCCTGCCACCCCCTGTGCCCTCACCACTCCCTAGCAGCCAGGCCTCCTACCTGTGGCCCTCACCAGTCAGGCCACCTTGGATGATGCTTCCAGGGACCAGATGAGGTGGCTGCTTCCGGAAGACAAGAGCAGGTGTCCCCACTTGTCCTTCATGGCTTTTATGGTTGTTCCCAGCCCATTCATTCTCCCGATTGCTTTAGAGAGCTTTGTAGCTGGATTGGCAGAAGTGTAGCATAGAATCCAGCAGCTATACAAGACACAGGGGCGCATGCTTGTGAACCCAGCACTCTGGGAGGCTGAGGCAGGAAGATTGCAAGTTGAAACCCACTTTGGGTCACTTAGTGACTTAGCAAGACCCCATCTCGAAATAAAAAATAAAAAGGGCTGGGGATGTAGACTGCCCCTGGGTTTGCTCCCCAGTACCACAAGTACTTCAGAAAAGAAAAAGATCCAGCAAGTACGATGACCACATTTACAGGCTGCTGTCATCTAAGTAGCCAAAATCATCTCATGCTTACCTGTGCGATGTTGAAATTGCCATGTTTCTCCTTAAAATTCTTCAGCTTTGGTCTTAGTTTAGTACATTTCTCCTCCATCTATAGTCACCCAGGAAGCATTCTGGGACTTAGCTATCTACTTTGCTTCTCCTAAACCCAATCGGAAGCCTAACTAAATACCCACATCCCAGGACAATTTTTATAAGAATACAGTGTGAGAAGACTGGGTGTGGTGGAACACGTCCCTAATTCCAGCACTAGGGAGGCTGAGGCAGGAAGATTGCTGTGAATTCAAGGCCTGCCTGGGCTACAAAGTGAGTTCAAGTCCAGCCTGAACTGCACAGTGAGACCCTGTCTCAAAAAGACCAAAAAAAAAAAAGAGAGAGAGAGAGAGAGAATAAAGTGTGAAGAGCTGATCCTTCTGAATGATCAAGACTTTTAAAGCTACAGAAATGAAGAAATGAAGATGGTGTGGCATTGGACAAAAGGGAGGCACGCAGCTCAGTGAACAGAAAAGAGAGCCGGGAAATGGACCCACTCAAGTCAGCCAACTAGTGTCTGAGAAAGACATCAAAGCAGTTCAGTGCAGGAAGGACAGTACTTTCGACAAGTGCTGCAGGAATCATTGCACATCCGCGGGCCAAAAAGCAAGGCTTGGCCGAAGTCTCACATCCTACACCCTATAATTAGCTTGATGTAGATTACAGAATTAGAATATAAAACTATACTGAGCTCAGTGGTGGAATGCCTGCCCGGCATGCATATACTATTCACACACACAGAAACACATATACAGGTGGGGGAGGAGAATGAGAAGCTGACAAGAAGCCAAGCCCTCCCTGCAAGTCAGCATCATGCGCAGGCTGCTGTGAGGAGAATCAGATGCTGGCCAGACAAGAAGAGCCAAGGTCCCCGCCACCACCACCGTAAGTCACTGGCTGATCCAGAGAAACTCAGGCTGTGATGATAGCTATTGAGGTGGAATACAACTTAATGCTTGTAGTGTTTGGTGTTTTACTGCCTTTGCAGGTCTAAAGCTGGTGGTCTGATCATCTCTCCAGAGAATAACAATACTCAGTGTAGGATCTATGGGGGATCTCCTTCTGAAGGTGGTGGCCATTGTTAATTCCCTGTTATCTTGTTCTGAAATCCTGTATCGTTTCCATTGTTTTGTTGGGTTGAGTTTTATTCTGTTTCGTTTTGTTTGATTTTACTGTATCCGATGGCCTGGGCAGCTATTTCAAAGATAACAAGATACATTATGGTAGCCATTTTGGATTTACTATTAACTTGTTTTTAAGTCCTTTATCGAGTTCATTGTTTTGTTTTGATTGGTTCTAGTCTGTTCTGTTTTGTTTGATTTTTACTCTGTCTGAAGGAATGGGCAACTATTTTGAAGACAACAAGAGGCATTATGGTAACCATTGTTGATTTCCTACTATCTTGTTTTGAAGCCCTGGGTCACATATGCTGTTTTGTTTTGATTGGCTTTATTCTGTTTTATTTTGCTTGGTTTTATTCTCTTTAAAATAAAAATTACAAAAAAAAAAAGAAATACATATATATTCTTCAGGGACTAGAGTTTGCTACAGAGTTCTTAGACTTGAGACCAAAGACACAATCCATAACAGAAAAAAATGTGATAAATCGAACTTCATAAAAAAACTGAAAATCTTAGCTCTGTAAAACACTTTCAAATGGGCAAAACGATTAGCCTGATAAAGTCCACTGGTAGCACCTAGACTACATGAAGAACTATCAAATCTCAATAGCAAAAAATGGGCAAAGATGTGACAAACTATGAAATCATGGGAAAGGGTATCCCAAAGGGTAAATAAGCACATAAAAAGATCTCTAATGTCTTTAGCCACTACAGGGAATGCAAAGTAGGATAAAACAAAAAAGCAATGATACTAAATGCAAGGATGCAAACAGGAGCATTCATGTCATACTGGGAACAAAACCAGCAGAACCAATCTGAAAAATACTTTGGCACTTTTTCTAAAAAATGAAACATAAACTTGATACAACCCAACGACTCCACTCCAAGACACTTATCTCAAAGAAATGAAAACTTAACCTCACACAAAAATGTGTATCTGAATATCACCTTTATTTGTAAGACCCCCAAACTGGAAAGAACCAAAATATTCTTTAATAGGGAAATTAGGACACAAACTCTGGTTTGTCCATCCTGTGGAATATTACTCAGTAGTGAAAACAAATGGAACATTGATACATAAGACAGCTCACCAAGATCTCAGAGGCACTGTTCAGAGTGAAAAACAGACAATCCCATGGATTCTTTTCTCCATTAAAACATTTGTAAAATATATAATTATAGTAATATATATCACATATGTATAATTTTGAAGGACAAAGTTATAGAAATGGGAATCAATCACTGGTCACCAAGCCTTTGGGAGGAGCAGAGGGTAGATGTGGGTAGAAAGGCACAGCACAGGGATGGTTGCTAATATGACACAGAACTGTACATATGTGCTGACCATACGATGCCACTCTCCTAACCAGGGATGCCAGCAAGACAGTACTCAAGACCTCTCTGCACTCTTTCTACAACCTCCTGTCCGTCCATATGATCCTAAAGCAAGAAGTGTTTTTTGAAAGGCAGCACACACAGCTTTTTTTTTTCCAAATCCACTTTAGTTCAAGAATTAATAAAAAGAAGAAGAAAAGAAAAAAAAAACTACAACAAAATTTCAAAACATGTCAATCAGGGGACAACAATGGTACATACATTGTGCATTGTCATCCCCAAATCATTCACCCAGAGCACAAGACATCTGCATTCAATTGTCCAAACAATATCTGCACAAATTTTTCTCTTCAATAAATTCAGAGAAATCGGTAGTATAACTATCTTAACTATTATTTTTATATACATATACATACACATATACACATGTACATATGTTGTTTCTTTCAGCTTCTCGCACAGGTGAGACAATTCAATGTTTACACATATGTGTCTCATTTATTTCACTTATGAGTATGGTCTCAAGTTGCATCCATTTACCTATGAAAGTGTCCTGTTCATCCTTATTTATGGCTGAGTAGTATTTCATTGTACAAAAATACACATCTTTTTTTATCAGTTCCTCAGTTGATGGTTCTTTGGGTTGTTTCCAAGATCTGGCTATTACAAATTGTGCTGCTATAAACAAGAGTGCACATATATCACTGTTGTATGATGTTTTTAATGCTTTTGAGAAAATACCCAGAAGGGGAATAGCTGGGTCCAATTGGGACTTCTAATTCTAGTTTTTTGACGAATCTCTGCACTGATCTCTACCGTGGAATCTGCATTCCAACCTTTTTCCCCACAGCCCCTCCAGTATTTGTTATTGCTTGATTTCTTGATAGTAGCCATTCTTTCGGGGATGAGGTGAAATCTCAGTGTTGTTTTAATTTGCATCTCTTAAATGACCAGTGATGTTGAACATAGCTCACACAGCTTTTAACATGAGATTAACCTACCAGCAACTGCAAGGCATGGAGGAATCCCAGGCTAGGTGAAGCACAAGCCCCCGGGCATGAAAAGGAGTTGCACCGAGCTTGCATCCCGAGGGAGGAGCTGATGGATAGAGGTGCGGGGTGTGGGGGGCCCAGTCACTGGGCTCCACAAAGACGAGCAGGAAGGAGCCCAGGCCCGAGGCTCTCAGGTTCTCCATTTGGGTGCCGTCACAGGGGTCCGTAGGTGAAAAGAGTCAGGAACTGCACGCATCAGAAGAGTGTGTGGTTGCTACATCAGAAAGGAACGCAATGAAAGAAAAGTTGCCTGTCTTGTGCGTACATTTCTAACTTGCCAGAATCGATGACCCTAGGCGCACAGCTGTTCTGGCTGCCCGCCTGGGCCCTGTCCCCATCTCCATCTCCCTCTGCACTCAGTTCCTGAGCCTGCAGAGAGGATAGAGAAGTGATTCTCCACTCTGTCCTCTCCTAGAGTATCTCCTTGCTCCTAGACCGTATTTCATGCTATTTTTATTGTTGATCTGAGCTCAGAAGGTTCCTTATGCTCCTATAAAGCAATGGATGGCAAATGTGGTTGTGGATGGCCAGAATCATGAATATCCAGGAACTGGTTACAAATGCACATTCCAGGGCTGCGCCCAGACCTACAGAAGCAGAAGTCTGGAGGGTTGTGTCCAGCATTCTGGGTTTTAACTTTCCCTTCAGGTCACTCCAATGTGCAGTGGGGGTTCTGGAGGCCCCTGACCTCAAACCTCTGCTGCAGGTGGGGTCCCAGGAAGCCAACTGTGATACAGGTCAGGCAAGGGACGGGTTTTACAGTGAGCTAGGAATCAGGAGCACTGTCCCATCTTCAAGCATTCCGGTCAGCAGGACCCTGTTTCTGATTATCTGTCTGAACTTCTCTGCAGGAAGGGAGTGAGAAGAAATTTAGCCACTGTGGCTTGCAGGGACACAGGTTTGGACCTTGCTCTTCTCTCTCGTTCTTCCACTGAGGCACTCTGTCTACCCCCAGTCTGCTTTCCCACAGGCACTGGGAGGAAGAGGAGATGACTATGAGGTGGCCTGAGTCTCTCGTGGAGTGACCAACAACTGCTCCTGCTGTCAGGGGCAGATCCAGGGTCTCTCCACCTGCCTGGGATCCATGGCTGCAGCTCCAGGACTGAGAAATTTCTGTCTTGGTTAAGAATTTCTTTGGAAAGTTCTAGAACCCAAGTTGAACACACTCAGGGGAACTATTTTGAGTAGATTTTTTGAAGAACTCCAGAGGAGACTCTCAGCCATGCCCTGTGTAATGGTCGATCTTGGCTGTCAACTCACTTGGATTGAGAAAAGCTTAGAAAACTAGTCATGCCCACTTTTAAGTGTGTCTGTGAGTGTTATGGTTTGTGTCTAGGCAGCCCCCCAAGCCTCATGTAATCATGGAGGTAGCTGAATCTAGCGTTTGTGATTTGTTTGTTGTCTAGTACTGGGATTGGCAATGTGAGTTCTGCTCCCACCCAGGGGTGGAGCTGACCTAAAATGTAAGGTTGGGAAGGAGCCATGTTTTTCCCTCTTTTGCCCTGTTTGCTCTTGCTGCTTGTGGGCCGCCTCAGCCCACAAGCCACCCCTCAACCATGCCACCCTGCCTTGGAGCCAGCTGGATATGGACTGAAACCTCAAAATTGTAAGAAATAAACTTTCCCTTCCCTAATTTTGGGTATCCAGTATTTTGTCTCAGCAATGAGAGAAAAATAACCAAGACAGAATTTGGTATCAGTGGAGTGGGGTCATTGCTATGACTGTACCTGACCATGTGGTTCAAGAGCCTTCAGGAATGGCTTATGGGAAGAGTTTGGAAAGGTTCAAAGAGCTGGAACAGCTTAGGCTGTTCTGTAGGGGAGATTCTGGTCAGAGCTCAGGAGATCAGAAAACTGATAAGAGAGCCCACTGGTACAGACCAGGCTCAGAAGGTTTCTGATGGAAAGAAGGACTGCATTGGTTGTTGGACTCCAGATGATGTGTGTTATGGCTGGGCAGAAAGTTTGTATGCATTCTGCTCATGTCCAGAGACTTTGCCTGAGACTAAGATTAAGGGCAGTGGCCTGACTAATCTGGCAAAAGAAATTTCAAGGAAGTCAAATGTTGAGGCTATGGCATGGTTATTGTTGGGGGTTTTAACCAGATTTATGTTGGGAATCAAGAGCAAAGAGCCCAGCTTGGTGATTTAAAATGTCGTGAGTTTGGTCAGAAAGCTGTGGACTATAAAGCTAGAGCTGAAACCTGGATTGCTGAGAAGGAACAGAGAAATAAAAACATGGTCTGGGGGCATTCCAGGAAGCAATGGGTCTCCACCCTTTGCAGCCTCAAAGCTGCAAAAGTGAAAGACTTTGCCCCAGGGGAGAAAGCTACAGAGCACCACATTCCATTCCAGAATGGCAGCGGAGGCCACACAAGTTTCCAGAATGGTGGTGGCATAGAAAATTTGTTCCTCACAATCAGATTCAGAGTGCCCAGCAATCCAGGCACTTGACCCCTACCACCAAGAAAGAGGAAAGCCTGGCTACTGCTCGAGCTGGCAGCAGACCTTGGCAGCATCCCCGTGGCACTGGTTTTAGGCGCATAGAAAATGCACACATTCTGAGGTTAAAAAGGCTTCCACGCTGATTTCAGAGGGCCCAGCAGGCCAAGCAGCAGACCCCTGAGAGGGCAATATGTGAAGTTGTATAGAGGAAAACCCAGAAGTTTGAAAAAGCCAAGAGCGTGGATCACCTAAGGAAAGTTGCAAGAATTGAGCAGAGTGAGCCTAAGAGAGAAGCTGTAGGAACTAAAACCCCTAACAGTGCCATGAGGGTGAAGTCACCCAAACATTTTGGAGATTACAACCAGATTGCTTCAGATGTTGAGCAGGGAACTCCAGGACTTAACATTTGCCCTACTGGATTTTGGACTTACTTTGGTTCCAATGCTTTGTATTCCC
>RJWT010038717.1:0-12811 GCA_004365215.1 Cuniculus paca | reverse complement strand
CCAGGGCCTTCTAACTGACCTACATATCCATCCCTTTTTACACTTTTTAATTTTCATACATGGTCTCAATAAGTTGTTGTTACCCAGGCTGGTTTCAAACCTGTGATCCTCTTGCCTCAGCCTTCCAGAAGTGCTGGAATTACAGGCACGAGCTACCATACCTGGCAAGAGTATTAAGAGAACCTCCAAATTTATAGGCATAAAAGGAGCAGCTACTACCAAAGACTAAGGGAGACTACTACCCAAGAAAGGAACAATGGGAAAGTGGGCCTTTTCCTCACCTTCCTCAAAATGAGAATCAAGCCTTATTAAAGAAGGCGTGGCTGCAGCCATCCAGCAAGCAGAGAAGTTCAACAAGGAGCTGATGAGACTAGCTAGGAACCACCATCTGGGGTCCACCAGGGCCATGGGCCAACTCATTAGGAAGCTACTAGTGAGAGTAATGTACTTGCTAGGAAGCTGGCTGGGACCCTGGCAGAACTTTCTGGAGTCTCCCTATCAGGGCACTACTGAGCTCACTAGGGTAAATGCCTAAGTGTCTCATATGCTGAGTGAATACTTCAGGACCAAGAACAGAGAGCACAACAAACACAGGAAGAGAATCCCTCTCCTCCTGCAGGTGCCTGTAGTCTGTTTTACTCTAGAACTCCACATTGTACCACCTGGCAGAGGAGAAATGGCCACAGGGTCCAGCTCCAGCTAGCCAAGCAAAGCCATGAAGGATGCATCTGGCTGATTGCTGTAAACTGACAATTGAAACATCAACATTTTTTTCAGGAGTCATGTTAATTTCAACATTTCAATTGTTTCATCAGAAAACCAGGGTTATGAAGTATAGGATGGCTTCGTTTCCCAGCTCTTTTTTTCTTCTTCATCTTTTATTTTTTAATTTAATTTAATTTAATTTAATTTTTGAACAGGGTCTCTCTCTGCAGTTCAGGATGACCTTGCACTTACTATGTAACCCAGGCTAGCCTTGAACTCACATTTTGAATGAGTAGTGACTTCCTGGACAAAAGCAAGGCTCAATGTGCTTAACACCCCCGTCCCCTTACAGTGCTCTTACTTTGCAAGGTAGGACCTATTGGTTTGGGAATATTCATCATCTTTGCCTAGAGTTGTCAACAGGAAAAACTGTCAAAGTTATTTTAAAATCCAGTTTTACTTTGAGTTCTGGCCATTCAGACATACTTTGAATCATTTATAAAATCTACTTACCATGTTGCTGACAAAAAATTAAGTAAGATGACTCCCGTGGGATGCTGCTTGATAACTCTCAAGTTGACAGTCCTATAGAGATCTGTCATTTGATTTTTTAAAGACCTATTTTCTGTATCTATCATATAAGGATGATTTTCTCATCTCTACATCACATAAATCTTGAGGTCTTGGAACTGTGCACAGGAGAGGCATACTATAAATAAACTTAAGATATTATTTATAAAGCCAAATAATCTTGTTGCTTGTTTCATGGGTCATATTCAAGCAATGCCGCAGCATACTGGTAGATTTATGTATTTTAACTTCTTCAAGGGTATTATTCAAAGGCAATTTTTCTTTTTCAGATTACTGTATTTAAGAAGCATAACGTTTTGGTTAAGAAGGAAACATTTTTAACCAGATAGCTAGGGCCTCAGGGCAAGAATTTTATCTTAGTAGTCCCTGGTGACCTCTGTTTTATTTTCTGCATCTACTAACTTAATTCTACATGTAAGTAGAATTGATATAGGGGAGCGAAACTCCCAACCTACTAGATGTTCCATACGAGTTCATGTTCTCTGAAATCGAAGAATGAATTTTAGGAACAACGGAGGTTAAGAGCAGAATGTATTTATTGAGAGAAAAAAAGCTTCCATCTGAGAGAGAGAGAAAGAAGGGGTCCTGAGTGGGTTGCCAAAGACTCTGTCTTTTCTTCTGGTTTTTGTTTGTTTGTTTGTTTGTTTTTGTTTTTGTTTTTTGTCTTTTTGAGACAGGGTCTCGCTATGTAGTTCAGGTTGGGCTTGGACTTACTTTGTAGCCCAAACTGGTCTCGAACTTCCAAGGATCCTCCTGCCTCAGCCTCCCAAGTGCTGAGATTATAAGAGTGTGCCACCACACCTGCCTAAGACTGTCTTTTCTAGGGACTTTTATAGAATAAAACCATGAGGTGAGACAGGTCCAAGATGGGGAAAACTGTGAGCTCGCAAGGAAGACGGGCATCAGGTGGAACAGAACTATGGTCAACCAATAAGATTAATTGTTCAGGTAAAACTGACCAAATCAGGGACAAATGGCGAAGCGAGTCACGTCGCAAGGGAGCATTCTTAGAGAGCAGTGACCTCCTGTAGGGGGTTGGGATGGTGGCTCCTGGCTTCCTCAAGGTGATCCATACCTATTTAGAATATCAATCCCTGATGTCTACACTTAGGGTGTGGTTTCATTTGTTTTGCTTTTTGTCCTGAGATCTGGCCCACAACAGGAGGTGTCTGTCTCCTCCAAGGTCACAAGACATCTGGTCCTCTGTGCCGGCTCCCACAAGGGTCTAGCCCTGTCTGACTGCCTATAATATTTCTATCTAACTCAGCCGCCTGTAACAGGATTGCATAGTATTCTTTTGTGCCTGGGTTATTTCAGTCAGTATAATATCCTCCCCTTTAGGTTTGTCCAGGTTGCAGGGTATCATAAATGCCTTTCTTTTAAAGATTGAATATTCCATTTTATGCATAATTTTTTTCACTCATGCATCTATTGCTATGTTTAAAAATAGTTTTAATGTGTTACCCAAATGCTCATGTGTAACCCCCAAGGTGGTGATATTGAGAGGTGGTGCAACATTTACAAAGCAGAGTTTATTGTGGGTTGATTACATCTTTAAGAGAAATTAGTGATTTTCTCAAGGAAGTTCATTCCCATTCTCATTCTTGTGGCAATACAAAATTTGACTAATACAATCCATCAGTGGTTAATGGAGTTGCTTCCAATATGATTTGGCTACAGTAAATATTTTAATATGGGTATACAAATACCACTTTCAAGATTTCACTTTCAGTTATTTGGGGTGTATACCTAAAGTGGAATTTCTGTATTATATGGTAATTTTGTGTTTCATTTTTAAAGAAAACACCATACTGATCTCAACGGCAGCTGTACTGAAAAGTTTCTGTCCTAACATAAATTATTGGACATTATGATGGTGGTCTAGTCTGACCCACTACCCCTTCCCTCCCCTTCAGCCCTGATTACAACTTCCTCCTTCCCTTCCTGTGTGCGCAAAGAAAATTCCCATCAGTCTGTTACACGTCATCAGTGCTTGCCCCAAGTGCTGTTTCCTTCTGGTCAGGAGCCATATAATCCCCCTCCTCCTCCATATCCAGCAGAGAAAATAGCTCAACCACACCAGTTGGGCATTCCTCTCTGCATCCTCAGCCCCCAATAAATTTCTTCTTTTGGTGCCTTCTGCTTCTCTATTGCGCCTGAGTACCCTAACATGTACCACTTAGTATTTTCACTTACACAAGGGTTTCATTTTCTCCACATCCATGCCATTGCTTGACCTTTGCACATACTTGCTATTTTCTGTTTTTTTTAAAGTAGTCATCTTAATAAGCATGAAGTAGTATCTCATTTTGTTTTTTTAATTTTTTTTATTTTAAAAACAAAAAAGAATAAAAATGATGATACAGAATTTTAATACAAAATAATAGGAGATTGATACTGGTTAATATGTTGTGTATTGGTATCTTCAAAGTAGTAGTTTAGATGACAAGATATAGGCATGAAACAATCAATTGAACAATGAAAGCACAAACTGTTCTGTTTTGATTTGTATTTTTCTAATGATTTGTGATATTAAGCATCTTTTCATGCATAGATCTTCTTTAAGGAAATGTCCATTCACATTCTTCAAATTAACTTTTTAAATCATGTTATATATAATCTTTGAGCCAAATTCCTTCTATAGTTGGCTGCTTTCTGACCCTAATCATACCCTAGATAACAAAGTCAGATAAAGGATGAAGCAGCCTTTGAATACCCTTCACTTGATACCTGGTCAATTTGTTTTACTATCTTATTCCTGTTATGTTCCCTTGGAGAGTGATGACACCTTTTCCTTTTCTTCTCATTTTAGTACTTTGTCCTGGATCGATTTTAAATTTGTAATACATACCAATGGTAGAAAAAAAAATTCAAACAACACAAAGGATAACATGGTAAAGTAATTTTCCTTCCCTGTCCTGGACCCTAGTAACCAAGTATCCCTACTTTTGCTATCAATGTCATTAGTGGTTTTGTTTTGTTTTGTTTTGTTTTGTTTTTTTGCACCAGGAATCAAACTCAGGACCTCGCACTTGCCAGGCAGGCACTAGGCCACTGAGCAGTATCCCTGACCCTGTCATTACTGTTTTGTACATTCTTCCACTAGTCTCCCCCCCCACTCTAGTTTCCGTAACATGTCTTGGGAAACCTTCCATATTAGCCCTATGTTGATGTAATGAGTACATCCACTTGTGGATGTGGCATCTTGTATTTAACTGGTCTCCTATTGTTGGGTGTTGAAGTTGTTTCCAATCTTGTTCTCTAACAAACAGCACTGTATCAAATATCACTGGCATGTATTTTTAAGTAAACTAAATAGGCAGCCAACTAGCCATGAAACTTAGTCAATTAACTGATTTTTGTTTTATATTCAAAACTAGCATTAATAGTACTAGCTTCCAAATAACTCCCATTACTAATGATAGTTTTTTTTGAACCTTCTCCCTACAACCAGATACTTAAAAACATGATGATCTGAGCATGTACTTTGTTTAATACTTATGCACAACATAAAATATGGCATGTTATATACCTCATGCATTTTCTGAAAACTACAGCCTAACAGTAATTCCTCATAGAACCAAAATCATTAGGAAATAACTAGCTCCAATGGAGCAAAAATTTCCAGATCATGAATCCATTTTAGAACTGAAATTTCTTGTACTGAAATAATTTTGCATGGAAATTTTCATGTAATCCTTTATGAGATATAATACATTGTCCATTGGCTATCCTTATCTCTTGTATTCAACATGGTGATTTTGAGCATCTATTATTAGTGTGCTGATTGTTATAAAGCCATCTAAACCTAGTTCAAGTGCTCTGATTCTAAATGGCCCCCATCCCTTCAGGAAACTTTTCTGCGATCTGTAGGCTGATTGGTGCATCTCTGGTGCCCTCTAGTGTCTGGCACTCACCCCTGGTCAACCCGCTTAATGTGTCCAAAATCTTTTCATTGCCTCTCTCCACCACCACATCCTGAACTCCTTGAAGGTAAAGATGATGGTCTTGTCAGTTTTGTGTATCCAGTTCTTAACAGTAGTGCCTCATCTGCAACTGTCACCCATAAATGTATGTTGGATGAATGAATGGTTGACTAAACAAATAAAGGAGTGAATGGATAGATCCCTATACTCTTAATTGCATTTTCTTTTCTGCGTTTTGCAGTTTTTATTTTTCTGTATATCCACACTGTTGCAGTTATGTTTAGTGACCTTTGGTCACTGTCCCCTTCTAACCTGTTGCAGCCTGAGAAACCCGACCAAGCATCTAAGATTGGAATTAAAATGAGTAAGGAAAGAAGGGTTTTCCATATTTCAAGTTTATAGATTTAGTGTGTAATCTTTCTGACAGGTAGCTTGGAAATTCAAAGACATATTTTGTTTTCCTCTTGTGTTCTGAATTGATTTATTAATCAGCTGATCATTAGGTAAAAAAATTACTGCTGTTTCGGTCTGCAAAAACTCCTTAAGAATCTACTTTGTGGTCAACACAATGGTCCCACAATATGGGATTATAGGTCACAATGCTTGTATATGGTAAGAACTTAATATATATTTATTGATAGGTGTTATGATTTATATCTAGATAGTCTCCAAAAGCCGCATGTGCTCATAGGTAGGACTTTTGGAAGTGATTAGATTATGGGGCTGTGATACTCAACAGTGGATGAGTAATGTGATGTTGGGAGGTAAAGCCTGGTTGGGGAAGTGGGTCACAGGGAGTGTTGCCTGAAAGGGTTTATCTCTCTTGCTCTTCCCTTTATACCTCTCTGCTTCCTTCCCCATGTCATGACCTGTTTCTTCTTTGCAATGCCCACCTAGTGCAGCCCTACCTTGAAGTCAGCCAACTATGGACTGAAACCTCTATAAACTGTGAGCCAAAGTAAACATCTTCTTCTTTAACTTGTAGGTATTTTGTCCCAGCAACAAGAAAAGTAACTAAGACAATAGGTAAAAGAAAAGTTCAGAACATGTTTCTGTTATCTTTAATGTAATAGCAAATATATAGAACACTTAGGCAATTCTAGACATTTTATTCAATTTTATTTAATTTAAGTCAATTATCTTTATAAAAATTCAGTGAGATACACGATATTATTATATCCATTTTACAGAGGAAAAAATCGACTAAGAGAGATTAAGTCTCTTTTCAAAGTAGCATCAGTTATGAACTTAGCTAACACCCCAGATTTTTCTAATTTTGTGTTTTTTATTAGTACATGCTTGCAGTATATAATGTTTACATTCCTTGTGGGGAGTTGGTACATTTTCATAACACATATTAACTTTTAAAGATTTCCTTTCCCTCCCGTACCTCCTCCTCTCTCCATTTCTTTTCTTTTCTTTTTCTTTTTTTCTTTTTTTTTTTGCAGCACAGCGATTGAACTCATGACCTTGCACTTGCCAGGCAGGCACTTAGGCCACTGAGCTAGATCCCCAGCACTTGTCTTTTTGAGACAGGGTCACACTATGCCCTTCAGGCTGACCTTGAGCTCACTTTGTAACCCAGGCTGGTTTTGAACTCACAATGATCTGCCTATCTCAGCCTCCTGAGTGCTGGGATTACAGGCATGAGCCACCGTGCCTGACTTCTCCATTTCTTAATCCCCTTCCCATATGAAAAACATCTATCTCCTTAATTCATATGATCTATGTTTAATTTGCTCTTTATTTATATTTTGGATTTCTCATGTAAAAGAAACCATGTGATATTTAAGCTTGTTATTGATTTATTTCACTTAGCATCGTGGTTTCAATGTCTTATTCATTTTTCTACAAATGACTCAAGTTTATCTTTCTTTATGGCAGAGTAATACTCCATTTTCATGTAAATATTACATTTTCTTTATCCATTTATCTGTTGATGGACATTGTCTTTGTTACTTTTCTCTCATTGTTGATACAAAATATCTGATGCCCAAAATGAAAGAAGGAAAGGTTTATTTCTTACAGTTTTGGAGGTCTCAGTCCACACTCAGTTGGCTCCAAGGCAGGGTGGCATGGCTGAGGGGCAGCTGTTCACTGCGACCACAAGCAACAAGAGCTAATAGGGCAAAGAGAGAGAGGAAAACACACCTTTTTCCTTCTCTTATATTGTATGCTGGCTCTGCCCCGAGCAGGTGCAGCACTCACTACCAATTCCAGCACTAGACAATGAACCAATCACAAAGTTAGATTCAGCCACCTCCATGACTGCATGAGGCTTGGGGGGCCACCTAGACACAAACCACGTAGGCTGCTTCCAAGATTTAGCTATTATGAATTGTGTTGCTAATTGTGAGCATATATGTGTATGATGTCTTTAAATCTTTAAGGAAGATACCTAGAAGGGGAATAGCTGGGTCAAGTGAAATTTCCAGTTTTAGTTTTTTTGAGGAATCTCCATTTGGATTTCCACAGTGGTTATATTAGTTTTCATTCCCACCAACAATGTAAAAGACTTGCTTTTCCCTCATATACTCACCAACATTTGTTATTATTTGACTTTTTGATGATGGGCATTCTTATTGGGGTAAGGTAGAATCTCAGTGTTGTTTTAATTTGCATTTCTCTGATGGCCAGCAATGTTGAGCATTTCTTCATATACTTATTGGCCATTTGTACTTCTTTTATGGAGTGTCTATTCACTTTGCTTGCACATTTTTATTGGGTCTTATTGGGGGGGTCTATTTTTTTGAGTTCTACATGTTCTAGATGTTAGTCCTCTGTCTGAAGAATACCTGGTGAAAAGTTTTTCACATTCTGTAGGTTGTCTTTTCACAGTATTGGTTGTTTCTTTTACTGTGCAGGAGCTTTTTACTGTGATATGATTCCTCACGAATTGTTGGTATTATTTCCTGTTCCACTGGGGTTCTGTTCAGAAAGTCCTTGCCTATGGGAGTTTTACCTATTTTATGTTTCAGCAGATTGTTTCCTGTTTTCACATTTAGTTCTTTGATCCATTTTGATTTTAGTTTGGTGAAAAGTATGGGTCTAGATTCAATACTATGTATGTGGATAGCTAGTTTTCCCAGAACAAGTTATTAAAGAGGCTATGTTTCCTCCATGGTATGTGTTTAGCCCTTTGTTAAAGTTCTGATTTTAGAGATGACAGTCATTACTCTACTACATGGACCCATGACACCTTCAGCTTCATCAGAGAGATAAGATAATCATACATGAAGCCATCAAGACTTCTCAAAATATGCTAGCTTGTGACGTGGCCCCTTGTACTTCTTTCTTGGTCGTCTCCTACTTCTCTCTATGCAGCCTGCTCTCCAGCCACAGGGAGCTCTTTCCTGATCCTTCAACATATTGGACTCATCTCTGATCCAGATGCTGAGTGTTCCCACTGTCTGCAATACCCTGCTCTTAGGTGTATCCATAGCTTCCTTCCCTTTATCTAGCTCTGATTACACATTGTCTTCTCAGAGAGACCTTTGTTGACCACCCTATCTAAAATAGCACCCCCTACACTTTAGCTGACTTTACCTTGCTTTATTTTTAATAATTTTTCATTACCTAATATGATGTTTATCTTTTTACATATTTAATTTTTATTGTTTGTCTCTTCCAGTCAATAGTAAACTCCAGGAGGTGAGGGGCTTTGTGTGTACCTCCAGTGCCTAAAATAGTGTCTCGCACATAGTAGTACTCAACATATCCCTGTCAAGTGAACACATTCGTCTATTATATGTCAGTGTTCTTTAACATAACTGACATGTATTGAATAGCAGCACTGTGCCAGGCATTTTGCCAGATGTTTTATATTATGGTATCTTATATATTACTTTGTTATAGCCCTATAGGGTAGCTATATTTTTTTATTTTCATTTTACAGACCTAGATAAGGAAATCAAACTTAGAGCTCTTAAATAACATGCTCCTGGGCAGCACATAGCTAAGCTGGGATCTGGACCACACAACCTGACTTGCTATACATGGTGTTTCCTGCTATTAATCATGTCCTGGAGTTCATTCTGCCTGGGTTTATTTCTCTTGCAGAGCTATAGTCCATATGTCCAGAATTTTTTGTGGCCAGTAGTTTCTCTTGCAGTAGTTTCTCATTTTTGCATGGATCATATTTGAATAAATTCTGACAGGCAGGGAAGAAACCTGAATCTTGAACTTTTCAAGATATGGCCTGGTGTCCAGAACATAACTTCACAAGCATCAGGGCATGGAGCAGCAGCTCATCCAGTAACAAATATCATCTGTGGACTGTCAGATTTCATTTGGAAGCCTTCAGATCCCCTACTTTTTCCCACCCACAATAGATGGTTTACAAGGAACAAAGAACTCTGTGAGCAGTAATGAGGGGGTGAGAAATACCAAGGTAGGAGAGATATGTTCTTGCTCAATTCATTAATGCAGGGAAGCTTGTTTCTGTACAAAGAGTTTTCCAAAGTTTCTGATAACATATTAACAAGTTTTGTTTTTTTTCCCCACAGTGTTTTCAACCTGCTTTCCTTGACCACCCTACTTGCTGGACATTACATCATGTATTCTAAGAGTGGGCAGCCCCTGAGCCCTTTTTGTAGACTCAGTGTACCGAGAATGGTGAAGTTGGAAGGTACTTGGGCAAACTCACTCCATTCACCTTTGTCGTTCTTAGGGGAAGGACTAATGATAACAAATTAAAGCAACTCAGAATTAGTATCAACCCTGTTTCCCACAAGGCATCAACATGACCTGAGATTTTATCAAAAAGAAACTTTTTGTAGATAGTAGGTTTTGCAGAGGCTAGAGGGGAAAGAAACGGGTAGAGAAAGGGAAGATGTTGATCAAAGTGTACAAAATTCCAGTTAGACTGGAGAAATAAGTTTTACTGGTCTATTGTACTACATGATGACCAGTTATTAATAATGTATTATGCATTTCAGAATCGATATAAGATTATATTTTTTACACTGTAATCACAAAAATGTGAACAAGTTTGCAAGTGATGGATGTATCAATTACTGTACCTTGATTTGATCTCTACATATTGTATACATTATAGGAGTGTCACACTATATTCCATTAATAGATACAATTGTTATATCAATTAAAAATAAAATAAATTTAAAAACTCACTGCATAGCAAGACTGTCTCAAAAAACAACTGGAAAAATGAGAAATTGGTGAGGTGATGGATATGTTAACTAGCTTGACTGAGTTTAAATATACATGAGGATCAAAACATCACATTGTGTTTCACAACACATATTGTGTGACACTATTATTTATCAAAATCCAAAATAACTGTACCTACTTGCAAAAAACAAAAATAAAAAATTTACATTCTTTACTAACCTTTCATTGTGGCTATAGAATCAGAATTGATTTTCTCCCTCATTCTCAAAACACTCATAATCTCATGAAACAAGGTGGGGAGTATCAGAGAGGAGTGTGGGCAGCTTTGTGAACCAGAATCTCTTATTTGCATGTCAGCAAGCCCGTGGCATTGATAACTGAAGGAAGAGAAGCTACAACACATCCCTAAGGGGCTAATTCCTGAGGAGGCACTCAGGAGGACTCCAGGGAACCAACAGTTATTGTGCAATCACTTTGCTGCAGGAAGCATGGAGATCTTTACCCAGATCCATGATGAAGGTGTCATTATGCATAATCCACGTCTTTCAAAAAAATTAAAGAGAAGCTCAGAGAGGTTGATAGTTAATCCAAGGTCACACACCTGATTCACTTCTTTTTTTAAAAGCCTTTTTTGATCTCTTATATCTTTATAAGAAAGAAAAATCCAAACTTCCTTCCAGGACCCTCAATACCCTACTTCCAGCCTCACTTTAAAGCCCTCCAACACTTACCTTCTCTTGGACCTGGCTGGCCACGTGGGCCTCCCTGCACATGGCAGCCTTGTCCTGCCTTGATGTTTTGCGCCTATTCTTTGTTTTTTTTTTTTTTTTGGAAGAGAATAAAACCAAATGAAATAAAACAGAATAGAGTCAATCAAAACAAAACAATGAATGCGGTACAGGACTTCAAAACAAGATAAAAGGAAATCTACAATGGCTACCATAATATCTCTTGTTATCTTCAAAATAACTGCCCATACCATCAGGTACAACAAAACCAAAGAAAACAGGACAGAATAAAACCAATCAGAACAAACCAATGAAAGTAATACAGGACCTCCAAACAAGACAATAGGAAAACATCAGTGGCTACCATTATGCCTCTTGTTATCTTCAAAGTAGTTGCCCATACCATCAGTAGCAATACAATCAAACAAAACAAAATAGAATAAAATCAATCAAAACAAAACAATGAAGGCAATACAGGGCTTTGAAATAAGATAATAGGAAATCAATAATGGTTACCATAATATATTTTGTTATCTTTGAAATAGCTTTCCATGCCATCAAATATAATATAATCAAACATAACAAAGCAGAATAAAACCAGACTAAACAGAAAAATTACAATAATACAGGGTTTCAAACCACGATAATAGGTTAACAATGGCTGCTACCTTTCCTTTTTAGACATTTCCTCCCCTTTCACTTTCACAATATTTATTGTGAATTTTGGATCCCACTAACTCCTTTAGTTTTTTATACTAGGGA
This sequence comes from Cuniculus paca, assembly GCA_004365215.1. Classification (NCBI taxonomy): domain Eukaryota; kingdom Metazoa; phylum Chordata; class Mammalia; order Rodentia; family Cuniculidae; genus Cuniculus; species Cuniculus paca. The sequence goes on along the minus strand of RJWT010038717.1, from coordinate 969 downwards.
GACGACAGGATGTTCAGCATGTGACTCTGAATCATTACACCCATGTGCATGATCACAAGTTGTATCTGTTTACCTACAAGAGACTCAGGGTTATCTTTCTTTATAGCTGAGTAGCTTTCCACTGTATAAAAATGCCATGCCTCTTATCCATTATGCAGCTGATGTGCAAGCTACCACCACTTCTCTCTGGTTCTCTATGACATAGATCATCATTCTCTCTCCTTTGACTTTCAGTCTATGAACACTCTTTTGAAATGTGTTTCTTGTATAAAGCATATTGGTAGATTCTGTCTCCTGATCCACTCTGCCTGTGCTTGTTTTTATTGATGAATTAAAGCCATCTACACTAATGGTTATGGCCAACATGCACTGACTTATCTCTGCCATGCTATTTTCCTGCCTTTGGTTGCCTACTTTTCCTCTCCACTCAATTGTCTGCCTCGCTTGGTGATCCCTCTTTGCCGCTGTTCCAGGAACCGTGGTCTTTTTTATCTCTCTCTAGAATGTCCTTCAGTATTCTTTGTAAGGTTCGTTTGGTAGTCATGAATTCCTTTAGTTGTTCTTTGTCGTGGAAGTATCTTGTTTCTCCATTAATTTTGAAAGATAGTTTTGCAAGGTACATGAGTCTGTGTTGGAAGTTGTTTTCTTTCAGGACTTGCAACACTTAACTCCAAGTTTGTTTTTTTTTTTTTCCGGCACTGGGGACCAAACTCATGACCTCCTGCTTGCCAAGCAGGCACTTACACCACTGAGCTAAATCCCTGGTCCTTGTCTTTTTGAGACAGAGTCTTGCTATGCAGTTCAGGCTGGCCATGTGCTCATTTTGTAGCCCAGATTGGCCTTGAACTCACAACGATCCTCCAGTCTCATCCTCCCAAGTGCTGGGGTTACAGGCATGCTCCACCACGTCTGGCCCTCCAAACACTTCTTGACTTGATGGTTTGTGTTGAGAAATCTGTCATGTTCTTT
>RJWT010038716.1:0-12799 GCA_004365215.1 Cuniculus paca | reverse complement strand
AATAAGAGGAAACTGTGATAAGAAAATAATGTACAGCATAGTGTACACATGAAAAAGAACGTCCACTAGATTATTCAAAATTTGATTACGTTAATAATTTATATCAGTTCCTACCATGACATAAACCAAATGTACAAATTATTACATTACCTTTATTTTAAGCTCTCAAGTAAACAATGGGCACCTAAGTCATGAGGACTCAATTGGAAGTGAAAGGACTATACTAAATAAGAATTTTATTTAGTGCTTAACAGAATAATTTAAACAGTGCTTAACAGAGTAACTATGTTGTGTATCTCCTAAGAAAATATGTCCACAGTAAATGTGAGAAAGCCCTACATTTTTCTACAGCTGCTATCCATAAAATCTTTATATGTCTCAAGCATGCCACCTGGCACTAAACCCCAGATTACATTTGGAACAGTGACTAACTGAAATAGTGCACTGAACAAAAAAAATACGGAAATGTCTCAAATGAAGAGTAAAGTTGTATCATACTATGCTTTTCAACAAGTGAGTACGTCTCTAAAAGGGAATTGGTGAATTTTGTTCTTGGTGTATTGTGCTAATGTTATCTGTATAACAAGATCATGCACAACAGGGACAAGAGTTACAGTCATGAAGAGTTTTTTTTTTTCTAAAGTTCATTTGCCTAATATCTACTTCCTCTACTGTAGTTGTGGTTTTGATATTAATGAGAGCATAAAAGAACTAGAGACAACTGTCACAGGTGCGGTCTGATGATAGTAGATTTTAAGTACCTTGGGTAATCACATCACACAGTTTCTTTATTTTAGTACTACATCCTGCATGCTAAATATTGAATTTAATAGATAACTTTTGAGTGAAAATTATGCCAGATAATGTTCTAGGTACATAAACTGTATCAATGAACAAAACAAAACAAGACAAAACAAAACTTTGCCATTAGTATATACAGAAGAGGGGTAGATTTAGAAAAGACAAACTTGCAAAAAAGTTCTTGCCCTCTTGATGTTTACTTTCCAGTAGGAAAAGGAGACAACAAATAACAAAAAGCAGTCAATTATATACAAGGTATAATGTGACAGAAAAGTTAGAAAAGAGTAATTTGGGACAGAGAATGAACAAAAGACAGGTTTATTGTACTTCTAAATTAAATGATCAGGCAATAACATTAAGACAGTGACATTGAGCAAATATTTGAAGAAAGCAAAGGAGTTAGCCATGCAGATATCTTGAGGAAGGACATCCAGTAAATGCAAAGCAACCGTAGAAGCATAGGGGCTGAGTCATGCGAAGAGCAAGTTCAAATTACACGTCACCATTTAGTCAAGAATGATCTCAATGAAGGTGAATTACTGATACATAACAATGCAAAAAATGGCATAATAAAATTCTTAGATTCATTTTCTATTTAACATTTATTAAACAAATCTAAATAAGTAGAGAATGGAACACTATGATGTCATTAGTTTGACTTCTTTTTTCTACTTTTCTTCAGCTACTTATTTTATTTCCCAGCTCTGCTCTTCTTTTCTAGTTTTTTAACCTTATAAAAATGAGCAGCAATACAGACAAAAGTAAAACACACTGAATATGGAATCTCCTCTCTTACAAAGTGGGTTACTTCGCAAGTTTCTTGGCCTTTCTAAACAAAGTAAGAGTGTGGTAAATAACAGGTGTGGCAGAGAGGCGGGAGATAGAGACAGGGTTAGCCTTCAAAAATTGCTGAAAATAGTGTGCTACAACTGTAGGGAAGTGTTTGATAGATAAAGCACAGGGGCTTACAGATTCCGACAGACAGCACTTATTCCCAATGATGACATTTTGCAAAAATGTACTTATTCCAAAATTTTAGAAGTGCGGAAAAATTTGTCCTTGAGAAGTTATCTTTAACATTAGTTGTATCAACAAAATTCAACTGCCAGTATATAAAGCATTTTTAGATTTCTGGATATTTTTTCTTTATAGAGATAAGAATGTAGTAAACGTTCCTTTAAATAATTTATTAACTTACTTCGATATTAATAGTTAAAATTAACAAAATTTTACAATTTCATAGTTCATTATCATATAAATAATAGCCCTCTATAAAACTTAAAAAAGTCTCCCTCAAGTTTATCTTCAACATTGGTACAGAAAAGGTGAACTGAGTATTAAGTTAAAGATAGGGGACTACTGAATGAACAACTTTTAGACAAAAGTAACACAGTAGCCAGAAGATCCTTTGAGGTTGTAGCAAATAGCACTTTACATATGTCATATATCAATCAAGTTCTACTAGTGGAAAAAATTTTCAGGCCAATTTAAGAAAAGTATTGAAAGCCTTAAAAATGTATAACAGTAAACTTTGTAATTAATACTTATTTATCAAACTTTTAGTTATTTATATAAAGGCTTTTCTTAACTTTTAAATAAGTATATTTATACAGGAATGAAATATGAAAAGATGCAATGACTGAGATGACCTAAATTCAAGGAATTAAAATATAATTGGCTGTTTTTAGAACTAAAACTGTATTGAACAAAATTTTATGTTGAGGTGCTTTAAAATTATTATTTAAATACTATCACATGTAATTAATATTGGGGGGAATTTTGAAGATTAAAATGACTATTACTTGGATAACACTTTCCTTTTGAAAATTATTTAAAATTTAGTGGCTTGAATTTGAAAAATAAAGAGAATTATCAAAACAGAAGTTTTTTGTTAATGTTTCCAAGATAGTTTTTTACTGTTATGCAAGCAACAATCACATCTCACAAAACTCTGTGTATCAGTGAGCACTGACACCTCACACTTAGGCACAGCCTTTAGCAGGGAATATTCAGCCTCAAAGGACTTAATACTCATTTTATCACGGTGCAAAACAAAGCATAAAGGAAGGTAAGTCCCAGACATGCACAGAACCTAGATTACAAGTAACCAACTTCCAACATAAGAATCTAGTAGACTCTGGCAGTAAGTCCTCTGGGCAGTCAAAACTCCTGCCAGGTGGATAAGTTTATGAGAAAACTATTAAATATTGACCTGGCATCTGATCCAGTCAGAGTATAAACCAAAAAGGGAAAAAGTAGAAAAAGATTTTTGAAAAATGTCTAGTAAACTAATGAGAATATAAAGTTTTTTGTTCCTGTTAGAAAGTAAACTGAAACCTAGCAAATAAAATATAAAGAAGTCTTCCTCTGAAAGAGAGAGAAATGGACTTTAGTTGATGGATAGATGGACCATTATTTTTGATTGCTGTAATTCTTTGATGGAGACCACCAACATCGCCTAGCATGGTTTTTTTAGCAATAAATTATTTTGAGAATACTGAATGTTTATAGTAAGTCGATTATTCTTGAGTATGCTGGTACATGTGTTTGTAACTACCCTAAGAAACCCGTTTATCTATTTTATATTATTTATATTTTATCTATATATGCATTTATCTATGTTCACTTACTCAGTCATTCATATTTTTTCTCAAACACACCATACATGTTAAGGCTAAAAGTTATTCACTGTCCTTGATAAACTTATTTCCAGTATAAAACAGATATAATACCATATTTAATTAGAAAAAATTGAAGTTAGGAATATTTTCCATCATTCTACCTTCAGTCCCATTCCTTTCTATTAATGAATATCTTGGGTGCTTTTGAAAACAGTGAGTCTAAGAATCCTTATTATATTTTATTTTATGAAAATAATAAAAGTATTGATAGCACAGTGGTACAGCTCAGAGGATATTGAATGTGATGATTTAGTGCTAAGTGAATATTTATGCTTACCTGATAAGTGAAAAGAACTGAAGATACAATTTTTTCAAACACATACACATGGCTTTAACATGAAACATTTATGTTACCTTTAAGAAACATTCTGATTTTGAGAGTATGATAACTTAATTAAAGTAAAATTTTTGAGCAGACAGGATAATGTACCTAAAACATACAATGTCAAAGAAAACTTTCAACCTTTTAGGTTTCCTTGATTTTTACAAGAAGCCAGCAGTTCAGTTTATTTCTCAGGGTGATGTTGCAGTGCAGCAGGGCACAAACACCAGAAGGCCATATCTTGTTGCAAAGTTAATGTGATAAAATCAACTTTTGCACACGTGACTTAAAGGAGTAATATCAACCAATGCTACTTACTGAATCTCACTACTTTTCCTACAGCCACTCCCAAGTCCTGTACAAAGTTATGCGAAGTGCTTTGCAAATTATTTTGCACAGAAGGTTGTAAATGTCAATAAAAATGGCCAGTTTGATTTAAAAAATCTATGTATCTGAATCTGAAGACCAAAATTAAGAGAACAAATGACCCAAACCTATAGGTAAAACAGAACAAATGCATGAAGCAGGGTAACTTCTACCAATTGTTTCCCTCCTTATATTTTTCATTTGCCTAAGACTTAAAAAAATAACAACTATAGTCACCATTACTGATTATCACAATAATGTTTTAAACATTTTAATACACCAGAATCTAAGGAGGGAATTACTAAAATAAAGTTCATCTATCACACTGTCATAAAGTGTGTGGCATTCTGTTTTATTAAGTCAAAGTCATATTCTTAGTTTCTAAACTTCAAAAAGCTGAAATACCACAATATTCATAAAAGAGAATGGAGCTACTGGGAGTAAGAAAAAAAATACAAAAAGATAGCAGACCTCAACAGCAGATAGTAAAATTAACATTTCAACAGCTCTTGCCTTTCATCTCATTCTCCACAGTGCACATTTTTTAGAAAGGCTACAATTTAGTTTAGAAAGATGCAGAATTACATAAAACATCTGGAATATGGGACAAGAAATATTGGCTTATTATCCCTCCTGGACCCTCCCTATGAAAAATTTAATAGATCTGTTTTGGTAGTTTTAATCTCCTAAGCACCTCAAGCTATGTTATGGAAACATCATCTTGATCATTGATATTAGAAAGAACACCTGGTGATGAAAGCAAATACACTCTTTTAAATTGTTTTTTCTTTAATCATCAAACTTTTCATCAAATATGTATATAGACATGTGTGTGCACATACGTATGTGTGAACACCTTGACTAGAACTTTATTTTTGTATCTTTATGATCAATAAGACTATACTTTTGGCAAAATTACAAAAATTACAGTACTTTCTTAAGTTTTGCCCATAACTCTGCCTTAAGTCTACCATTTACTTATTACATATTGTACTGCAGAGTAAGGTAGAGGAAATTTTCATGATGTGAACACTTAAATATCATTTACCTTGGTCCTGGAAATATATGACACTGATGATTTTTAAAAATTAAAAAAATAATTTCTGGATTTAATATGCTCTTATTCCGTAATAGTTTTTAAATGATGGTTTTAGTATTTACTGTCAGTAATAAAATGCTCTCAGTTAATATTAAAAATATTCACAGGTGAAACTGGTTAATAACTTCTGGCATTAAATTTTGTTACTGAAAACGTTATTATTACCAGTAAAAATTTAATATTGAGAGTGTGTTCATCTAAGGAAGACTGAAGGATGAAGTTATTTGCCATAGAATTTATAAAACCAAGTAATCTACAAAATATCATTGTTACATTCTCTTACCATAAACTAGTATTTTATGGTAAACATTTAAAATCAAGTTACAGAGAAAGTACCTACATTTTAAAATTAAAGAAAATTCAACATAATTGAAATGTAGTAAAGCACTCTGTATTTTAAGTGATCTGTCTTTTAAAATTGGCACAGTGTACCAAAGCTATGCTATCATTAATAACACTCAAAATATAGAATGGACCTCTACATATTCCAATTAAAAATAGAAGTCCTTAAAATATTTGAGTGTTTATAGTCTATAAAGATTTTCAGGGACATTTTTATTAATTTGACACAGATACGCCTTCATTTCTAATGTTACAAACCTGAATCATTTTAAATGCAATTAAAAGTGGTTATGAAAGAGTGTGGACTTCCTTGTGAAGTAGGAAATCACTCTTGTGATTAACATGCAAACGAGCTCATGCTGGCAGAATAGATTGGGGTTTTAAAACCCCAATTACTTTTGTATGATTATCTATTTACCAGTACACAGTCTATTTTCATTTTTCATCTAATACAGAATCGGCTTGCTTACATTTTTAGCACAGCAATTAATATTTACAATAATTATGACATCAGGCACTGCTGAGAACTCCAAGGAAATCATTTATGCTAGTCCATTTTCTTTACATATGGTTAGTATCCTTTTATAATTTAATAATATATATGAAGCTACCTTTATGCAAAAATCAAAATTAAGAACCACTTTCTTCTGTGATTTAAATTTAGTTGTAAAACATATTATTTTAGAGTATTAGTAAGATGACAATTGTTAAAATACTCAAATTTTAAGCCTAATTAGAATAACATGTAAAAACAGTTTAATCACTCACAGTAGCAAAAATAACTATATATTGAAAATAATAAATTATGTTTCACGAATCTTTTATTTTAAAAGTAGTAACAGATAATTCTGAACTTTCACTAACATGCTTTGATTCATACCTGATACGTATTACACACATACACATTTTTTCCAGACTTCTAAAGAAAATTATAATGCATTAATGACAGGAACCATGGTAATGGAAAAAGGTCACCCTCTCTTGAACACCTTCTGTTTTAAACCATTATATATAAAGACATTCGAGAAAGCAAAGAATTAAAAGCCAGCCTTTGTGCAACCCATTACTGAAATATTATAGAATAATCTATATCAAATGTAGAGGAATAGCAGATTCTTTTGGATCTAAATTAACTGCAGCCATAGAAACGCTTTTATGCTTATTATGTATCTGCATGTTGATTCAATTATTAAAAGAACACCTGACAGCATCAGACTTATTTAATTGAATTAATTAAACTGGATGAATAATCACTGAATTCCTTTTGTGTGAAATTTGTCCTGAAAAGTAACACTGGCATTTGGAAATTGCAAGTAATTTGCATGGTAAAATACAGTGAAAATAGAAATCTCCTATTTCAATTTTCTGTATGCCCTCCCCACTTCTAATACAAGGCAAACGAACAGATCCTTGTAGTAGATATTTTCTCTTTTATAGTACAGACTTACGAGTACTTTTGTCAATATACAATTTTTAAAAATTTCCTCACTATCACAAATAAATTTGCCTTATAGGTGAAAAGTATTATATAAATTCTCACCTTCCCAAAAGAAGTGATGGGACACCAATGCATCCTAGAATCTCTAAGGTAGATAAAACGCTTGTTTCTTTACCAAGACAATATGTTTATTATCTCTATAATAACAGTGCAGTTGTTTATAGCCAGAAGTGAAAACATGATTCAATATAAGAAAGTATCAGAAAAGTCTCTCTCATGCATATTTTTTGAATGAAGAATTTGTCTCTTTGTGATCACATGTTTAAGGTTTATGCCTATGGTATATATTTAAGACTTTAGGCATTTTATCAAGATAAATATTTGAAATTTTTATATGCATATAATGACTTTAGATAGTACTTTTTAAAACATGAAAATGAAAAACTTCCTACATATATGCTTTCCCTGAGACAAGTTCACAAATAAAGTAAATAAAAACTATGCAAGGTCTGTTTTTCTCTGTTATATCAAAAAGAATATAAACTGACAACATGGTAGCATATTCACAAAGCATTCACTTGCTGCACTTCCAATTTCTGACTATTCGGTCCTTTAAGATCACGAGAGGGGTATCATTTCATGACCTTAGAGCTTTAATTCTTTTCATCACATTCTTGCTCTCTTGCTAGTGGGAAGACACAGGAATAGCTACTATTGATAATTCATTACCAACAATAAAACTTGGTTCACTTTTAAAAATCCACATCCTCACAGGATGTATATATACAGATAGATCCTGTGAGTAATATATATCAAAAAGATATATATATATATATCTTTTTGACCAACCTTTTTCCTTTTCTGTTGTGTAGGAAAAACGATTGTACTTTCATTCTTCACATGATAATCACTCAACAGTATTTTTGTCATGCCTATTGTTAGGAGAGACTGTTTACCATAATAAATTATGGTATTTGAAATCACACACCATTTAACATCCACATTCTTCAGATTAATGAACCCTTTAAATATTCAGGTTGGCCACATTTGAATTTTGTTCACTTTAAAATTGTGTTTGAGCCCGTCAATCCTGATCCAAATACTTTCTTCAAGTTAACCTTATTTATACATTTTCTTTGCATTCTTCAGAAACATTTCCACGTAAGTAGTAATATTTGCTGCAGGTAAATTTTCTCTGTAATAATTTTCCAATTATTTGGAGTTTATTTTCCAAAATACAACTGAAATATAAAATACAACTCATGCTTTTATAAAATGATTTATAAAGCAACTCAAGTAATTAAACTGAGAGCATATGGAAATTTTTAGCATTCTAGATAAATTGTTCTTTTCTGATCTAAATTAAAAACATGATAAATACGCAAAGTTTTATACAATACTTTTGGAAAAACCTATGAATCAACTCTAGTACCCATATTAATAATCATAGTAGTTAGATTTTTATTTTATATAAATTATATGAAATACACTGGCATAACCCCCATTCTTAATACCAGTTTATTATAGCTTTATTTCATAATATTGAATGTGGAAATGGAAACAGTGCCATCATGTGATACTTTTCAGGCTACTTCACTTCTTATATTCTCAATGTCTCAGCATATAGCTACACACAAATAAGACTTCTAGGAAAGGCAGAGAATAGCAGCATAATTCATCACACAGCATTCTGCATCCATATCCAATATTCATGCTTTTTTGTAAAAAAATTAAACTTTTTATATCTTTCATAAGTATAAGCTCGGTACTTACATTTGTGTATCTATATAAACAAACACAGAGAAACGCACTTTTTGCTGAAAATCTACCAAGTGTTCATTATAGCTCACAAAATTCTTCTGTATTTGCATTTGTTTTCAATCCTTAAAAATAAACACTCTCACTTCATTAATGGGTAGAATAATTATTTTAAATGTGAAAAAACTAGTTATTGGTGAGGAAAACTAATTTGGAATTTAAGTATCAACTCTAAACAAATAAAAATTGTGTCAAACTTTGAACATGATCTTTCTGTTTTTCTTTTTCCCAGCCAAGGGAGGGTACATATGTTTTCCACTAACTTAAGAAAAAAGCAATACAAACTAAGTAGATATGGTGAGAGGTGCAATAATGCTTTAAATTTCAAAGTCAGTTTTTAAAACTACATTAAATTTCAAAATACATGATAATAGTATAGATATACGAAAGCCTACATTATAGATCAAATGCTCCTTGCTCTATTTCTTGTAAATCATTCAGTTAGGGCCAATTAATTAAAAAAACTTTTTTTTAATTTAATGGAGTGAATTTAGGAAATTCTTCTTTTCTTTTTAGACTTATTCTGATCAAACATAGTTTATATTTTAAGAATAGGTCTCTACTTTTCAGAGTCACACATGAAGGACACAGTGTTAACTCAAGTTTAGAACATCAGAAAAGGACATTGTTGCCTATGGAGCTAAAGAAAAACCTGATACAGTGAAAAAGGGAGTTGTCAAGGCTGAAATAAATCAATTCTTATCACTTCTAAGGACTCAGAGTCCACTTACACCATATTTCTTTGTGGTACACACATATTCCAAGATATTTTATTCTAAAATTTTACCATAAAATGAGAAAACAATAGCACCATAATAAATTACAATGCAAGAGTTAAACATATTGATGTTATTTAAAAAGTATTGCTTAAGAAACTACTCTAAGTCTAATCCTTTGCATATACTTTGTGATATTCTACAGCATAGTAATAAAAATTTCACACAAAATGGATTTAAGGAAAAAAGGAATAAATATGTAAAAAAACTTCTGTTCACACAAGTGTAAGTACAGCTGCTTGTTTTTTTGAATGGTGAAAAGAACCTCTAATCACAGGAGCCTGAGGAGAACTTAATTATAGTCACTAGAAAAATTAAGTGAGGAAAATTTCAGCAGTAAGAAAAAGGTAAAAGTAGATGTAATTAAGCTCTTGGGTGTAAAATTTCCTCTATTTTTAAACTAAACTAAGTGGAAGTTACAAATTGGTGACCAATTCTTCAAATGAGTAATATTTTTCTCTTCTAGGAAAGGAATGGACTTCAGGATTATTCTAATACTTTATGCTACAATTTTTATTACATTTTCCCTAAGTGATATTATGCGAGGAATCAGCGGCAGGTTTTCCGTGCTTGTTTGTTTGTTTTTGTTTTTGTTTTGTTTTGCTTGTTTTGTTTTTTCATTTGGAATTATTCATCTGAGTACAGATTCTCTGCTTTCTTTTTTTCCAAAACTGTTTTGTTGGCAATTGTATCTTTTGGTAAAGGAACCTGCAATACCTTTTTCCTTTTGAAATGGGTCTTCTTCACATCCTTCAGTTTTTCCAATTTGCACTGATCTTGGTATTTTTATAGTTCTTTCACAGAAGCAATGGACAGAAGACTTGGTATTTTTAAATTATCTAAACTGTTTTCCTTCTAGGAAAATATATACATTGATATTTCTTCATGTTTAGTGCATAAGAAGAGCCAGCCTCACAAACTCTTTTAAACTTAGTCCTGACAATTCACAAACCACAAAACCTAAGGAAACTGCGCTGATAATTACAAATGGGGCAAAATTTCACCCCATCTATATTTATTTTTAGTGTTGTAACTGAATCTCAGATTTTTTTTTTCTTCTAGAGTAGCAGTAGATGGAATTAAGAGAAAGAAAATAAAAAGTAGTTGCTTAGAAAATATAAAAATGTGAAAAATACTAAATTTTAAGGCAGGAATTTCAAATCAGCTTTAAATATTCTAGAATACAGTGACAGATGAAAAGCTATGTATCAAGTCAATTATACAGTTGTATCTTCAAGTATTAAAATCAACCCTCAAGGCTGAAAAATAGTGACAGAGCTCTTGCGAAGCAGCAATTACTTACAGAGTGTCCAAATCACCAGTTTCTTACATAATTGTAAATCCATTTCATGTTAAACAAAAAAACAATGTTCAGGTTAAAGTACTATATTTTAATAAATGGTTGTCTACAAATTATTTAACAATTAAAGTTGCACATACCCATATTCAGTTTATTAAACCACTACAAGCTTCACCATTCCCAATTCTTCTAATACCCTGTACCACCTTCCATAAATTTATATTCATAAGCATAGAGGCACTGAAAGAATATGAATTGGTGGCTTCAATTGGAGTTAATCAATGTTAGTAATTTGGTAGAACGGTATGACTTTATGTTTGTTAATACAGGCTTGTCACTCGTTCTACATATGAGATGTGACTGCTTAAAATGTCAGAAAGGACTTGATGCACTTACTCTAGTTAGGAATATTTGACACTTTATGAAAGTATTGTTGTTCCACTTTATGAAAGTATTACTGAATGAACAGTCTTTCTAGCCTGAGTACAATATGACACATACTCTTCCACATCCAATGACCAGTTCATGTATCTCTTGATACAGTAGCCAAAGATACTGAATTTTATACATCATACTTTATCTTAATGCTTAATCTTCATGATTATTGCAAACACACCCTTAATTTATTTTAAAGTATTATAAAAACTAAAGATCTCTTTTACATTTTTATCACTGCGATACTATATCTACTTAGTCATTATTCCCATCAAGTTTCTGGGACGTTTTGGAAGGGAACTGTAAAAACAGATTATAAGAGAACTCTATCATATGTTTAGGTAGTACAAATGTTTTGCATCAATTATAAAACTAAATTATAATTTACAAGTATATTTTTATAGTTTCTGAATTATTTTAATCCTTGAGGTCTCTTTTTCCTAGTTATCATAGCGCTGTCATTGAGCGTGTTACCTAAATGTGTACTTCATTGGTTTCAATAATAATTGATGAAAATTTAATAAATATATGATAAACTTCAGCACACACTTTAATTACTGTGATCCAGTGACTTCCTAAGAAGAAAGGATGCAAAAGCATTTTATATTCAACAAGTTATGGGAGTGATTTCTGAATTTTTGTTCGATTTCTGTAATTCATATCTCATCTGTCTTAGACAAAGTATGAAGGTAGGCTTAACGTAAAGGATATTTGTTAAATTTAAAGAATTGCATTTCAAAAGGCCAACATGTTGTATATAGAAGGAATTTGTGAAATGAAAAACTAATTTAAACATTTTAATTTTAATTTCTTTGTTCAATGTAAATCCTTTGATGTAAGAGTCATTTTGTAAAACAAAAATATTTTGCTTAAAATATCTAAAATTTCTACAAAATTGACATTTACCAGAAAAACTCTTAATAGTCAGTCACTTTAATCTGTCTTCAATAATCACACAATTAACTCTGAGATTGATTTGCATCCAGTGAGACCTTACAGCCGCCAACATAAACACACTGATTTCAAGGAGCACATTAGTTTGTGTGCATCTTCAGGCTCTTTGTACGCTGGAGTTGTGGTTTTATTTTTTTTTTACATTTTTTAATACCTCTATCATGTCTTGTTTTATGTGAAACAATCAAAACTAAATTACAGTGCTAAATAATTCTGGTCCTGTATCTATGTTTTTTTTGGCTTATACTTCCAAAATACATTAAAATCAAACACACATAGGAAAAAATCATTCTCTTATTTTTTAAAAAATATGTACAAGGAAACTCTGTGTACATCTAATCTTAACTCATTTTCCTCTAGAGATTGTCACCATTAAGGGCTTAAACCATAAGATTCAGCTTTTCTTAAATTTATCATCTGTCAGATGCACATATATTATTATATATATACAGAAGTGTGCATACAAG
>RJWT010038715.1:0-12815 GCA_004365215.1 Cuniculus paca | reverse complement strand
TATACACAACATTTAATAGTTAAACATGTGCATTAAGATAGAATATGTAACATAATATATGCTAAAATAATTTAAAATTTTGTACAAAAATGTAATTTTTAACATAACTTTCTAGTGGCACTCTTGTGTCCTGCTAGAAGAAGAAAATACAGAGAACCTTATTTTAGAGATTTACCTATCAATTCTAAAGGAAATATTTCATAATAGATGCTACGACTAGTCATTTATCATAAATAGTTCCACAGTATTCCAAAGGGGATATGTTATAAAAACATTCATTAAAAAGTATTTGTGGTACATGGATTTAGTGGTAATGTGTGTGTGTGTGTGTGTGTGTTTGTGTGTGTGTGTGTGTTATCCAAGAGTGGCTTGACCAATGAATGATAGAAATCATGAATTAGATACCAGCACAGATAAACATTAAAACCAGATGACTCTTTTTGGTAGTTGGCACTATTTTTGGCTGCACTGCAGGTGGAGATGCAGACAGACCACAGGAAACATTCACACACCATAGATGGGAATGTATACCAGTGTAGCCATTATGGAAAACAGAATGGAGGTTGCCAAAACATTAAAATTCAGACTATGATACAACCCGGCAATTCAGCTACCAGCTATGTATTCAAAAGAAATGAAATCAGTGTGATGAAGTGACATATGTATTCCCATATTATTTTTATAATAACTGAAAAATGGAAACAATGTAAAGACAAGTATTACATGATGTCTCTTATATAAGGAATGTAATAAAGGTTATCTCACGGATACTGAGAGTCACCTAGTACTTGGCCAGTGTTAGGAAAGGTAAAGGGAAGAAAGCAAAGGGAAAACATGGAAGAACTTCTGGTACATCACTGCACCATACAATGTCTACAAATAACAATGGTGTACAGTATATTCCAGTTAGAGAAGGAGCTTGAATGTTTGTGCCATAAAGAAATTATCTATTTTTGAGGAGGTAGTTATATTTCACCTGATGAAATTATTACTCAATGTATACATATATATCAAAATATCATCTAATCATCATTAACATGTTTAAACTTTATGTTAGTTCAATTCCTGGTACCAAAAAAATAAAAGTGACATAAAACCAACATTATTTTCTTTTTTTAAATTTTATTTTAAAGAGAATAGAACAAAACAAAACAAAATAGAACAAAAAAAGCAAAAGAAAACAGAACAGAGTCAAACATAATATAGCATTTCAGAACAGAACACTGCAAGCTATACAGGTTTTCAAGACATAACAACAGGAGATTAACAATGGTTACCCTAGTGTCTCTTGCTTTATTTTCTTTAAAATAAGGGTCAGGGTATAGCTCAATGGTAGGTACAGTGTTTTCCTGGCAAGTGCAAGGTCCTGAGTTTGATTCCTGGAAACAAAAAAATAAATTTAAACATTCATTAAGAAAAAAAATTAATTTAATTTAAATAAATAAACTCTGAAATCAGATTGCTGAACAAAAACCAAAAAAGATGGCAAGATATATAAACAAACCTGGAATTAAATATGCACCCAAAATAGAAAGATACATTTTGTAGCCACAGATAAATGAAATATATACAAAATTCACAAGAAACAATGATGAAAGCCCCCACAAACTTTCTCAGTTTTGAGGTTTTGTTTTACAATGGCCAACAAAACACAAGGACACGCTATATTTTATGACTGCTATTTCATTATTGCAAAAGCCTGCAAATCAGAACCACCTAAAGGAAAAGACACACAGAATGAGTTCTTGAGAGAAATTCTAGAAGCTACTGCTGTCCTCACGGATACAGCGCCTTTCTCATAGAAATTTGCCATCGAGGGAAATGCATTGCAAGTCATGATTGATTAAGTCATGGCTAAGTTGTTTAAGTCAATCTAATGTTAATCTTCTCTCATTCCTGCAGGTGGGATTTACATCACCTGGCTGAGGACACCAGTCCGCTAACCACTGGTCTTTTTGGAATGGACGGCTCTTATTCTGAGTCATTCTTTTGGCATATACTATCTGGGGACCCACTATGAATTTATTTTTTGCATAAACTACTAAGTATGTTTGAAGGGCCCTTCTATGAATATTAAAGTTCACACACTTTCTTTTTCTTTTTCTTTTTTTTTCTTTTTTGTTCCGGGACTCAAACTCATAACCTCATGCTTGCCAGACAGATGCTGTGCCGCTGAGCTATACCCCTGGCTCACCCACTTTCTAACACATACCAACCAAATTTCAACTTTCAGAGTATGAAGTTTCAGTGAACAACCAGAAGGCAAATATCAAAGATGTCTCTATCACTGGAAAATTCCAAGTAGTCAGGTTTACAAATGATTTAAGAGGAGAGACAAAGACCTAACCTTCCTCTGTGTAGCTTTATTCCCTCACTAGGTGATGGCTTATCTCTGTAACTCCACTACCCACCCCAGGTTTGGCACATATTTTCTTGACAAGGAATTCTTTAAAAACAAGATAATATAAAGTCTTCTAACAAAAGATTATTCCCTATGACAAAAATAAGTAGAGATATCGTCTTGGGTTCATATAGTTTAGAGAATTCAAGCATTAATTTGGAAAAGAGAAACATACATCTCACTTTACATGTGCCATATCATATCTATTTAGACATTTACTGTAATTTAAAACTAGAAAATATATTTTCTTTGTGCATACTGATATTTCCAAGCCAGTAACTTGATGAAAGTAATATCAAATTGATTCTAATAGTTTATATTTGATGTTTATGGTGCTTGCTTCGGCAGCACATGCACTAAAACTGAAATGATGTTTACATATATCAGAAAGATGCTGGCTTAAGTGGATTAATGTTATAAAGTGCATAAACTGGTCTATTGACTAGAATAATGGAATGACTACTTCTTTTCAGTGGATTGATAAGCCTCTAGTCATAACTGATACAATTTAGTCTTTTAAAATAAGTATTTATTTTATTAGAACATAATAATAAAGGAATGAGATAGTTCAAATTTTCTTATAATTTTCCACCCAAACACCAAACGTATTCACCATAAACTACATATAATTGCCATAAACACCATAAAGTACCATAAACACCATAAACTGCATATGATTAAAAATTATATGAAATATGAATACCCTGTTTCACACTAATCTTCCATATTATATTTTATTTTACTTTTAAATATGTTATGAGAGCTTCTATCAGTAGGCTGCTTAAGGCATGTAGCGTGCTCTATTATTCATAGAGCAAAAAGAACACTCAAACTTTCTAGCACAAGCCACCCAGGTCCCAGAGGTTCAGAACTCCACCCAGCCAGGCACAAGAAATCCACCAAAAGTAAATGCTTGAGGGGCTCTGGGGAAAAAGGAACTCTTCTCTCTGTTGGTGGGAGTGTTGGCTGGTGCAACCACTGTGGAAATCAGTGTGGAGATTGCTCAAAAAGCTGGGATTAGAGGTTCCATTTTACCCAGCTATCACGCTTCTGGACATTTTCCCAGATGAACTGAAAACATCACACCAGAGATATATATGTGCACCCATGTTTATAGCAGCACAATTGTTAATAGCCAAATCTTGGAAACAACCCAAGTGCCCATCAATCAAGTAATACATAAACAAAAGATGTGGTATTTTTATACAATGGAGTACTACTCAGCTATAAAAAAAATTGCATCAAGGCTTTTATAAGTAAATGGATGCGACTTGAGACCATACTCATAAGCAAAATAAATTGAACTCACAGGTGTAAATACCATAATGTCTCCCTAGTGGAAGAAATTGAAAGAGCAAATGCTTTCTATTGTAGATCCAAAATCTACAATAAATATTGTGTAAGGGTAAGAAACTGCTCAAAGAGGAAAAGTAACTGGTTTGGGGAAAGGAGGAAAGAAGAAAGGGAAAAAGAAAAAGTCATAAATTTGCATATATATATATATGTATATATCAAAGGTAGCTGAGATGTCTATGCTACTGATTCTATTAGTTCTTGGAAAAGAATAATTAATACTCATATGATTAGATCAATTTTGCATGTTTGTATCTGGTAATCTAAACAACCCTTTGAAGGCAATGATATGCAATATTACAACCATTGTTAAATTCCTATCTCTTGTTTAGAAAACTTATGCTGTTATTGTTTTGGGTTTGTTGTTGTTTGTCTCTTTTGCTTTCTGTTTTTCCTTTCTGTGTCTTTTTTTGTATTAAATAAAAAAATCTCTAGCACAATAACTTTATATAAAACAATAATAAAATGATATAATTAGGACCTCATATATAAATTTATGCAAATATTATATGCACACATATAAATATCAGTTATTTGAAATGATGATTGAAATTATTAATGATTATAAGGATAATAAATAATTTTTCATTTTAGAATGTAATATACCTTTATATCCATGTAGTCAGTTTTTATTCCACTCTGGTTAGTCAAGCATGAAAATAGGATAATATTAAGCAAACTTTTGTTGATGTGAAATATACATTCTGAAAAGTGCCTTTGTAGTACAGAAGATTCAATGAATATTCACAAACTGAACATCTATCTAACCAACTTTCAAGCCCCAGCAAATTAAGCCAGACACACTGAAGCTAATATACAAGTTTTACTCAGTCATTACATACTGCAAAATACCTACCATCCTGAGTTACCAGAGATTTATAATTACAGTGTTATTATTAAATGCATCTCTATTAAATGGAAAATTTTATTATTAGTTTTCCCCAATAATAGTAGCTTTGGTTTAAGTCATAAAATCATTTATAAGCTGATGACTTAAAACTCAAAATTTAGCATACAGCTATGAATTATGTTTAGTTATCACATCTGGGTACTCACATACTCGTTCTCATATTCTCTCTCTCTTTCTCCCTCTCATTTTCTCATGAGCTCACAAACCTTCTAATCCACCATTATCTTTAAAAGTGTTCTTTGATAGTAACTATCATACATACTAAGAACTTACACTTGGGGCTTTTCAATAACACTTATATGTATAGTATCACTTGTCCTCACAGAATATTGAGTTTCATTAGAGATTCATTTCATTAAACAAATATTTTCTGAATTTATGTCTTGCATGGAATTTTCTAATTCTTTGGGTTGCACTAGTGAAATCCTAGATACACTTTAGAAGGATGATCAGTAAACTTAACTTATAATCTATTTTTTTCAAAATCATACAAGAGAAAGGGGCAGAATTATGGTAATTTCAATATAGACACTGTTTAATAATGAAAATTTTTTACCACATTTATTAGTTTCTAGGACTAACACAATGTGTCAGAAAATTTAAGATTTTTCAGTGATTACAATAATCAATAATTCTAAGGAATTTTTCCTATTCTTTCACAGGTATAAAATGTCAAATTGTACATGTTATTCCCAAGTCCATATCTCTCTTGTCTTTTGCAAGATGATGAAACAGTGTAGGCATTGATGTTAATATCTGTAGCTTCTATTAAAGGCATCAGTCACCGTGAATACCTTTTAAGAATGGTACTATTCAAAGCAGTGCAATTTAAAATCCTATTAATTTGTTACTTCTATAAAGATTTAACTTCCATTTAAATTTGATATGAAAATGTCTTTAAAATAGTAATAATCATAGGGGATACTTTTACTGTAATCTCAATACTTGGGTCATTATTTTCTGCTTGATAATTTAATTTTTGATGCGATAGATACTTTCTTAGCTCAAAGGAAAAATAACTGCTTTTACAACAATTGCCTGTTACATATAAAATATATTTAAGAAATAGACTTAAAAGGAAGTTAACAAATATCTCTTTAGACTATTTTATTCCCCAAAATTACTTTGACGTTTTCTTCTTCTGGCATATAATAAATTCTAAATATTTTTGTAAAATTAAAAGATGGTGAATGAATTATAGATATTACTAATGCATTTAAATGAAAATTACTTTTTGTTTCTGTTTTTTGAACAGGGCCTCACTATATAGTTCAGGCTGGCTTTGAGCTCACTATTAGGCAAGAATGGCCTGGAACTCATAGCGAACCTGCCTCAGCTTTCTGAGTGCTGGCATTACAGGTGTACACCACCATGCCTGGATATTATATACTGAAAATGATTTAATTTTGTTATAGTATTAATGTGATAAGTTATATTTCAAATTTCTTTAAATATTATTCAATATAAATAATTAAATATGCATTTAATCATATAAAGATGTAGTTCATACTGTTTCTTATTATTTTATTGTCATATCAGTGTAATTTGAAAAGCAAAAGTTTAATTTTCAAGATTTTCTTAGTAGTGCATGTTTGCACCACATGCATTTTACAGTTACCTTGGAGGATGGGTACACGCATGAAATTCAGCTTTTTTTTTTACAATCTCCTTCCCCTTCCCTTCTTCTCTCTGAAATTCGCGATATAGAAATTAGAGGATAAGGGAGTTCATACTCTAAGCTCTTGAAGGAACATGGTTCTGGTCGTTCAGGAAGATACTGTTTTTTAACCAACATTGATTCTTTTGGTTGTTGTTGTTGTTGTAATATAATCCCCTATTAGTTAATGCATCTATTCTTGCACCACGTGTTTGTGAGAAATTTGCATCCATCTCCTAGTTCAGATGTAAAACATTATTGGCACTATGCCAAAGATGTCCCCATTTCCATCTCCTGTGATTGGTTTAGATTGCTGTTTTCTATCACTGGGCAATCAGATATACAGGAAAATCCATTGGTATTCCTAGGTAGATATTCTTCTTCTTTTAAGCAATGCCATGGGAAAATCAGTTCACTTTCTCTCTCAGCTAATTTTTATGTCAAGGCCTGATATCAGCAACAGCTCAATATCTGAAAAAAGTTAGAGGTACAGATGCATGCTGATAATACCTTTCTGCAGTGCAGAAAGACAGGAGTCTAGGCCAATAAAGGCATGATTGTGTTATTGAATTAACCATTCCAGCAGAGAGCTCTACCCTGAATTTCTGTTTAGAGTAATGGTCCATGTTATACATTTCATTGAAAACTTTGAAGTACATTTTCAAAACCGTAATATATGAATTTGAGTATTATGGTTTTGAACATTGAACAACATTTTTAAATATTAATTGAAAACAATAGCATTTGATGCTCAGGACCAATACTAGAGAATACTATTAGAATAATATATTTAACTACTTTAATGATTATCTAATTCCCTTTGATGTTTAGTAAATAGATTGGTTACGATTTACTGTGCAAATGAAGAGAGGATTTCAGTTTGGAAGTGTAAAAGAAATCTATGCAATTATCTGCTGTTTTGCCATTAAAATCTTCATCATAAATTACTTTATGCCAAGCGATTTAATAGCTGTACCCCAGCAGGAACTGAAAATCATCATCTGACCCTGCAGGAGTCAAAATGTGTTATGATATCAAACTTATGAACTATTCTTCTTTCAAAATGACTTAGCTAAAATATTGAAGCTGTAATGAGTAATACTGATAATAATTAACATGCACATTTGTCTGCCATGGGATGCCTGCTTAAATTTCCTGGCACATGACATTAAAATAAATGACCATTTTCATGTGCACTTCCCTAGCTTTATGATTGGATTTGTAAAATTCTCAGTGATAGCTTTGTCTCTGTTACTATATAAATGATGGATTATATTTATATATTCCTTATAGAATTATATATACAAAGTTCCCGTACACACACACACACACACACATATATATATGTGTATGTATTTTAAGGGTGTTGGATACATTAACTTATTACAAATTTCTAATTATTTTATTAAATAGCTACAGTAATTTTATTAATTTTCTCAGAGAAGAATGAATGAATCCAAAATCAGATAGATAGTTCCTGAATCCCTCTGCTACTAGGTTGTAGAGCCAGACCATCTGAATATAATTATGTTTTCAAATTGTTTTTGTAGGACAGATTTTATTCTCATCACCATTTACCTGAGTAATTGCCATTTGCTGTGTCCAAGTTTTATTCAGGGATTTACATTGCAGCCCACCCTGCCTGGGCCAATGACTTTATCTCCTAGAGTGCGGGCTGCAGAAAACACATATGAAGCAATGGCTCACCTGTCTGGACTGGAGCTTTGGCTATATTTTTGCACGATGGAGATGATACATATGTTACATACTTTCTTTTTGACTTTATAATGGCTTAAAATTACTTCATTCTTTATTACAGTAAGTGAGATAAGTCAGGCACAGACTAATGAATTTTACATGTTCTCACTTATTTGTAGAAAATAATGAATTCATCCCATAGAAGATGAGAATGTGCTAGTGATCACTGTAGAGACAAGCAGAGAAGGATGGGGGAAGGATGAGAAGTTGAATAAGGGGCACAGTTATGTATGATAAATTATAGTTTCATTAAATACAGTTAGATATGATAAATTAGTTCTAGTTTTTCTATAACATAGTAGGGTAACCACTGATTAAAATGAGCTATGATATATTTCAAAAATGACTATTTCCAGTTACAGTTTTATGATCACCTTTACTCCGTATGTAAAAACTAAAGAAGATACCAAAAAAGGAAGTATAAAGTTCCCAACCATAAAATGGTTGATATTTAAAAGATAGAAACACTTACTACTCTGATTTGATTGCTATACATGAGACACATGTAGAGTTAGTATAATGTAGCAGACAATCTTGTATAAATATTGAGTCTCGACAAAAATTTAGAAAAATATAAACACTTTTAATAATTCCAAAGGAAACAGTTATGTTTGCATATGCATTTACTAGAGGTTTGAAAACTTACCACTGAAATTATTCTAAATATCAATAAAAGTATACCACGTGAAACAAGAATAAAGAGCAAAAAATATGTGAATTGAAACACACTTTTCTGAAAAGTATAGATAAACACACTTTCAGTGTTTACAACCAGATGCAAGGTGAACATAAAATTATCAATTGAAATAGATGAATAAACATGTCATACAAAATACCCAAATAATTGACATTTTATAATATTTTGATGAAATAAAATCAAGTGTTTGAATTAGGCCATGAGCCAGTATGTTAATAACTATGTAGTCTCTTGAATTATTTATTTTTTAAAAAGTGATTTATGAGGCCTGTAACAAAATTAATGGAGCATTTCTTTATTCTATATGGAAAAATGTTTTCCAATATGGTCTTTGAATTGACTCAAACAATGTAGACTCCTTAAGTTCATAGGTTTACAAATGAAGAAAAGAGCATAAAGTTGGAATAAATAATTTACTGAGAAAGTGAAAGTGATCAAAACAATTATTTCAGTTAAAAAGAATCTACTTTTGTTGTTAATTTTATTTATGTTGCCTAGTTTATTCTACAGAATAAGGATTTTTTAGAAAAACTAAGTGGATATGATGATAGTGATAATAAAGAAGGGGTTTGGTATTCTTTTTCCATGGCACTATTGTCTAAGAAGTTATTCTACCCCAAGCATTTTGTATATACACAAAAAAGGAACCTGTATTTCCAACTAAGTTTTGTTTGGAATTAATAAATTTAGAGAAAATAAAGTATATGGGAAAATGTACATTATCTAGTTTCAAATAATTTTCACTGTTAAACTTTATGATTGTTCATATTTACAAGATACAATTTGATGTTTCAATACATGTATGGTGTCTTGGTTACTTTTTTCTCATTGCTCAGACAAAATATTTGATGCCCAACATGAAGGAAGGAAAGGTTTATTTTTTACAGTTTTGGAGGTTTCAGTACATACTCAGCTGGCTTCAAGGCAGGGTGGCGTGGCTGAGGGGCAGCCATTCATGGCAGCCCACAAGCAACCAGAGCAGAAAAACAAAAGAGGAAAACACACTTTCTTTCCTCCCTTATATTGTATGCCAACTCTGCCCCTGGGCAAGTGCAGTACTTGCACTGCTAATCCCATCGCTAGACAGTGAACCAATCACAAAACTAGATGTATGCCTGGATGAGGCTTGGGGACCACCTAGACACAAACCATAACATATGGTAAACTGAGAGACAATTCTGTTTCATCAATTATCTTTGTAAAGTAATATTGTGAATTGTTTGAAAAGCAATAGTTAGTCCTATGACCTCAGGCAAACTTCACCTCTATGAAGCACTTTGTTGTATATGTAACAAAAGCATAAGTCCAACAGCAGAAACAACAAAGAAAACTAGTCAAGCTCTCAGAGCAACTTTGAAATTTAAGTGAGAAGGAAAAGGCAACACAACAGGATTCAAAGTCAGTGTGCAAAGTGAACATAGTATAAAATCAAAATTAGTTTGAAATTTTCTAAATCACACCTTCTGTTTTGGTTAACATTCCCTGTGAATCACACAGGAGTTTCCAATGATAGTTAATATATAAATAATGCCTCGCTGAAGGAACCACCACCCCCCTCCATTTTTTCTGGTAATGAGAAGTGAACCCAGGAGCACTCTACTACTGAACTACATTGCCAATCTTTTTGTTAAATTTCCAGTCTCGCTAATTTTCCCAGTTGGGCTCGGAACTTGAATCTTCTTGCCTCAGCCTTCAGAATAGCTTTGATTACAGGCATGCACCATTATACCCAGCTTCCTTCACAAATATTTTGATGTTTCCATGTCATTAGAAGATAATTATTCAAAGTTCTCAAATTTCTCACATCTTGCATTAGGTTCTGTTTGGATTACCTTTTCAAGAATAGTAAAAGAATATTAAAAACAGCCTAGAAATTTAAAAACACTGCATTTCTCCAAGCCAAAGTTCAGAATTTTGAAGCAGAATAATTAAAACCATTATTTTCTTTTGGTGCATAATTGACAGATTTCCTAGGAGCCCCTTCTATGACTGAAACTTCATAAATTTGAATTTTCATCATGTAAGAAAACTTCTGAGGGGACAAGCAGATCTGGGCCCATCTGCAAATCACCTCTTTAGTAGTGAGATATGAGAGGCAAAAGAATCTGACTCGAACATGAAGTTTTAGTCACCTGTTGCTCCATGAGCAATTGGAGTCCTTTTTCTTGGACTCAGTTTATGCTTCCTGTGAAATTATAGTAGAATAATTTGTCTTTAAATTTCAAAATCATTCATCTCTTTCACACTGTTAGCTTGGTGAAGATGCACATGTTAAACAGAGTAGATGAGTTTTAGGTTTCATTTTTTGATTAAGTCTAATTTCCAGAAATTTATAATTGATCTGATATCTAATAATTGTGATTGTGAAAACAGATAAAAAACTAAGTGTTTTCATTGTTCATCTTGATGCATTTTATGGTTTTAAATTGAACTTGGGCAAGTAGCTTTTTGCCTAAAGAGAAAAATAATATATTTGGATATTTATTTCTACAGATAGTAATAAGAAAAGCAAGGGAAATTTGATATTTTTTTGCAAAAGCAGTATAGGAAGTACAGTGGCCATTTAAAAAAACTCTATTTGGGTAAAATCCTCCAAAGAAAATAATGAGACTTTTCAAATTAAATTTCAACCTTTTTCTCAACATGTATATAACCTGTTTATACACCACATTGCTATTTGATACACTGTTTCTCAAAAATTTTGACCAAATGGTTCTATTTATTTTGAAACAAATTATTTTCCTTTTCTTCTGTATTTAAACCCCAGATAAAATAATTGAAACACTCTTGAGAGCACCATTACATGCCTGCATGCACACAAACTTTAAAACAGCAATTTACAGTTTATGAGGCCATATTAATACCTCACTACATGAAGATCTCAAGAACTAAGGATGCTGACAGCATGGCAATCAATAAGATTGACTGGTAGGCAGATTTACCAAACTTATTTCTTAATTCTCTTAATCTGATTCCCCCATCCCCCAACTGACTTTCCTTTCTCTTTTCCTTATATGTTTTTTTTCTCTTACTCCTTGGTAAACAAATGTTTTTCAACTAACTTATGTGTAAATCACAAAAATCAGTGCTATTAGTTCTCAGAAAGTTATTTCTTTTATCATATTGCCATTGAATAGAAAAGACACACAAAAAGCCACAATGCTCAAATGTTAAATCATTGTACATCCCTGCCAACAATTATATTATTTCAGAAAGAATAATAATGATATAGTGCTGATAATTCAGTTGCCAGGAAAATACATATGTGATTTTCCTGGTTTGATACTGCATCCAAATATCTAAGAATTGCCTCACCTAGAGTACCAGTAAGTGTGTATTACTAAAGGAACAGAATATACATATATAGAGACATATATATATATATAAAGAATATGCATATATATGCATATATATATATGAATTTATTAGATACATTGAAGGACCAAAGGCAGAGTAATCCACAATGGTGATGGCAATCTGTGTACCAAAGAGTCAGAGTGTCCAAGAACTGCTTAGTTCAAGAAATTGGAAGCAAAAGAACGAGAGGCATCAAGGATGCAGGACTGGTCCAAGACAGACACCCTGGAAGCTCCCTGGAGAGTGGCTGGTATGAGCCTGCGTTAAAAAACTGACGAAGCTACAGTCTGATGTCCACAGACAATCATAGTAGCAAAGCTACACCCATCTAAGCAGAATTGAGCTGTATAAATTCCGGTACTTTCTTCCTTCTTGCCTTTCATTCCGGCTTAGCTGCAAGCATATTGGTTGGAGCCAAACATTTCAGGATGGGTCTTCCTCTTCATCTTAGTGGCCCACCTAGTAATAATCTCTAGAAACACCCAGAAGTGTGCTTTGCAGGCATTTCTTAATCTGGTCAAATTAGCAATCAACACTAACCATCATATTGTGCTTTTTGCATACTTAATTTCATTGTATAATCAATTCATGAAAGAACAGAGTCTCAGACAGTTCACTGATTTAAGAAATTATTTGACCCAAATCAGTAGAAAGCTTCAGTCTGTGTCTCCATCATAACACT
>RJWT010038714.1:0-12814 GCA_004365215.1 Cuniculus paca | reverse complement strand
CTGTTTAGTTCTGGTATATGTTATATTTGAACTAGTTACTAAATTTACTGGTATTCCTTGCTTGACTATTTAGACAATAGCAATGGAGAAAGTATTATTAGAAACATCCCTAGTAGACTTTAATATAAGCTTCTATAAAATGGGTCTTCTAAATCTAGCTCAGACTTAAAAATATATACACACCTATGTAAAAAAACATGGAACTCCTTCCACCAGTTCAAAAGCATATGATCATTTTTATTCTTATTTAGTTTTAAAATTAAAAAAAGATACCAGGTCAGTGGCCATTCTTAAGACTTGGAGGACAGGTTTCACTGGGACAGACTGGCTCTGACCCTCCTCTACACTCTAAAGGAAATGTCAAGGCTCTTCTGCTTCAGTTTCCTTTCTCTGGCCTTATTCCTAATCTTTTCCTTCAACTTTGTTGTTTTTTTTTTCTTTTTTTTTTCTGAGGTTATTAGCAGGATATATTTATTGAGAGAGAGAAAGCTTCTGTCTGAGAGACAGACAGAAGGGGTCCCAAGTGGGTTGCCAAAGATTCTGGCTTTTTGAGAGACTTTTATAGGGTAAAACCATGAGGTTAGGTGGGTCCAAGATAGGGAAAATCTGGAAATTTGCAAGGCAAATGGGCATGAGGTGGGACAGAACTATGGTCAACCAATAAGATTAATTGTTCAGGTAAAATTGATCAAATCATGGACAAATAGGGAAGTGAGTCATGTAGCAAGTGAGCATTCTTAAGGATCAGTGTCTCTTCCTATAGGGGATTGGGATGGTCAAGGTGATCCATACCTATTTAGAAAGTTAATCCCTGATGTTTCTATTTAGCATGTGGTTGCATTTGTTTTGCCTTGTCTTGAGATCTGGCTTATGGCAGGAGGTGTCTGTCTCCTTCAAGGTCACAAGACATCTGGTCTTTTTCCACTTTCTCAAGGGCCTGGCCCTATCTGACTGCCTATAATATTTCCTGTAACATTCCCCCTTCTGAAGAAGTATCCCAAACTACTGTACATGAATAATGAATTCATTGAGAAGAGAAATCAGGGAAATAATACCTTTAACAATAGCATGCAAAAAATAAAAAATGAAATACCTAGGAATCAATCTAACAAAGGATATAAAAGACCACTACATTCAAAACTACAGTACTCTGAAAAAGGATATTGAAGAGGATATTAGAAAATTGAGAGATGTCCCAGACTCTTGGGTAGGAAAAAGAATACAGTGAAAATGGTCATACCTCCAGAACTGTTATGCAGATTCAATGCAATCCCAATCAAAATTCCAATAGCATATCTCACAGAATTAGAGAAAACAATCCTGAAATTCATCTGGAACCAGAAGAGACCTAGAATTGCAAAGACAGTCCTGGACAACAAAGAGAAGACAGGGGACACCACAATTCCTGACTTGAAATTATACTATAAACCTACTGTAATAAAAACAGTGTGGTACTGGCAAAAAGACTTAAAGATCAATGGAATACATTAGAAGATGCATAAACAACTCCAGACACACTAAGCCACCTTATCTTTGACAAATTGCCAAATACATTCACTAGAAGAAAGATGGCCTCTTTAATAAATGGTGCTGGAAAAACTGGCTCTATACATGCCAAAGATTAAAACTGGACACATATGTTTCACTGTGTACTAAGCTAAAGTCAGAATGGATCAAAGATCTTAATATTAAAAACAGAAACATTAAATCTACTGGATGATAATATAGGTAAAACTCTAGAAGAGATTGGTGCAGGCAAAGGCTTTATGAAGAAAACCCAGACTTCATAGGAACTACCACAAAGAATCAATAACTGGGATCTTGCCCTATTGAAAAGCTTTTGCACAGCAAGAGAAAACATCAAAGAGTGAAGAGACAACCCACAAGGTGGGAAGAAATGTTTGCCAGCTGTTCCTCAGACAGAGGTTTGCTACCAAGAACATATTAAGAACTCAAAAAATCAGTCCTCCCAGATTTAAAGACCCAATCCAAAAATGGGCAGTTGAAATGAATACACACTTCTCAGATGAAGAAAAACAAACATCAAATGAATACATGGAAAAATGTTCAACATCATTGGTCATTCAAAAGATGTAAATTAAAACAACACTGAGATTCTACCTCACCCCGGAAAGAATGGCTACTCTGAAGAAATCAAGCAATACCAAATGCTGATGGGGCTGTGGGGAAAAAGGAACCCTTCTCCTCTGTTGGTAGAAATGCAGACTGGTGCAACCACTGTGGAAATCAGTTTGGAAATTCCTCAATAAACTAGGACTAGATGTCCCATTCAACCCAGCTATTCTCCTTTTGGGTATGTTCCTGAAAGAATTAAAAGCATCATACCACAGTGATGTACGTGCACCCATGTTATAGTACCACAGTTTGTAATAGCCAAATCTTAGGAACAACCTAAATGCCCATCAACAGAGGAATGGATAAAAAAGATATGGTATTTCTATATAATGGAGTACTACTCAGCCATAAAGAAGGATAAACTGAAGAGTTTTATAGGTAAATGTATGCATCTTGAGAACATACTCATTATTGAGATAAATAAGACATGAATGGGTAAACATTGTATTGTTTCATTAGTGAGAGAAGCTGAAAGAAAAAATATGTATATGTGTATGTATATATATAAATAGTTAATATAGTTATACTACTGATTTTTCTACATTCACTGAAGAGAAAGATTTGTGCTGGTATTGTTTAAACAATTGAATGCAGATGTCTTGTGCTCTGGGTGAATGATTTGGGGATGACAACATGCAATGCATGTACCATTTTTGCCCCCTGATTCTCATGTTTTGAAATTTTGTTGTCATTTTTTCTTCTTCTTCTGTTTTTTTAATCCTTGAAATAAAATTGAGTTGAAAAAAAATTAAATGTTTGAGTTTAATAAAACAAATCTAAGTTAAACCCATACAAAATGAACATTTGTTAACATGAAAGACAGGGACATCATCTTACATAAGAGATGCATACTCCATCTCTGGGTCAGATGAGACATCAGAATTTTTCTCATCTATGAGAACACACATAAGAGCCATGTCCTGGCTTAGTGTTCTGAGCAGATCTCCCTTTGGTGACTGAACCTGAGACACAGTAGAAAGAACCAACTTCTGGGTGAAACCAGGAGTTAGGTCCAAAGCATCACACTTATGGAATGAAAACACATTTAGCCTAAGGGAGGCTTTCCAATATTTCATTTATGTGTATAGAAAAAAAAATACTTGGTATCAGGGCCGGGGATCTAGCTCAGCGGTCTAAGCGCCTGCCTGGCAAGCACAAGGTCCTGAGTTCAATCCCTGGTGCTGCAAAAAAACAAAAAAAAAAACTTGGTAATAAGTTGTGGACTTTAAAATAAAGCCTTCAATATAAACTTATAAAGCACTAGGTAATGATGTTGCTCAGGCTTTTAACTATCCCTTATAGAACTTTGACAAACAGTGGTTACTCTGCCAGCTAGTTAAATGCTGTTAGAGCAGCTGCCACTCTTAAAGCAGAGGACAGATTCCTGCAGCATCTCTTTGGTGAATCCTCATTGAAGTCAATGACCAATAGAATGTTGATCAAACAGATCGCTGGATGCCTTTCAGGAGACTGATCTCTGGTTGTGTGGGCCAATAGAAACTTAGTACAACAGAGGAGTTATACCCAGGGCCACTGCCCAGCAGATCCCCAGAGTTTCCTCAGTGGAATCTGGCTCCTGACCACAGAAAAATTTCCACTTATCTATCATACTTATCTTTCTTTGCTAGTACGCTAGAAATTCTCCTTAAACTTTTTTTGGTTGATTTTACAATGACTTAGGCTACCTCTTCCTTCAGAAATTAGACTGAAGCAGCTTGTAACAACCATTTACATTTCACAGTATCCAGCAGGGAATGATTTGCATTTGTGCCTTACATATGCTAACTAAGAAAGAGATTTTAGTCAACCTCTTTTCTTTTCTTTTTTCTTTTCTTTTTTTTTGTACCAGGGATTGAACTCACAGCCTCACACTTGGCAGGCAGGCGCTTATGCTGCTGAGCTAAGTCCCCGGCCCAGGTTTTTCTTTCATATGTACATAGAAAACTAATGTGCCTTTGCTAGCATGTAAAATGTGGTTGTTAGATGATAAATATAAGTTAAACCTATGAGCTTCAGTGATATAAAAATTTAAATAAATCATAGCCTTGTCCTACTGCTAGGAAAGGTTGCCTAGATGATCAGATAGGTAACACATCTTGGAGATTTCTTTGCCCTAGGGCCCAGGGTGGAATTCCCCAAGTCAATTGTTGCTTTTATTTATCACTAGTCATCTCCTTCGCTGAACAGCCAGAGAAGTGTTCTATTTCCTACTCACCTTTCTTATATATACTCTCTTCCAAAGAACAAAAAACAAAAGTTTATTACAAAGTTATGCTTTTTTCTTTAAACATTCCTGCCACAATTAAGACCAACTGTAACTTCTGCTTATAAATGTCCTATAGGAGAAAGTTCACAAACTCCCTAGGAGGATGAATTGCATACCAGTTTGAGGGTGGATATTTTGTCTTCTACTCTCTCCAGATGGCTTGCACCTGCCCTGGAGTGGAATCAACTCAAGGGACTCCTTGAGGGTACAGAAATAAAAAGAAATCAAAGAGGGGATGCCCAAATTCTTTCTTTTTTTATTTCAGACATGGAATGCTCAAAGTCAAAGTCTCTTACTCCTTTAGAATGCATCCTTAAGCGTTGGAAAATGCTTGACCTTACATGTTGAATAAGAGCTGTTTGATATTTTCTGCACATGCTTGTGGCCTGCCTACCCTCTAGAACCAAATGGAATTCAAAGGAAAGTATTAATTATGATGTTCTTTTACAACTGAAATCATCCTCTAAAAAAGAGGGGTCATGGTCAGAATTGCCTTATGTTTAGACTTTTTTACATTAAGAAATAATTCTTATTTATACTCAAAGTAAAATTATAATCCATATGAGACTACCATTATTTGTATATCTCTTTCTCTCAGTGACTTAAAGCAGATCAAGCTAGAGCTAGGAAAATTTTCAGATGACCCTGATAAATACATTGATGTTTTTAGAGGATTTACTAAGACCTATAATCTAGGCTGCAAGGATATAATATTAATCTTAAACATTGATTTCTAATGAGAGACAAGCAGCATTACAAGCTGCTATTACATTTGAGGATGAATATCATATTGTTAATTTTAAACAGTCAGAAGATCAGCAGCCAGGGGAGCAAACATTTTCCACTAGAGCCCAAGCAGTCCCTATTAAAAACCCCTGCTGGCCTAACAGCCGACAGGAGATTGGTGCAGGAGACATTTTCAAGTGTACATTTTCAAAGTCTAAGAACAGAAACCAAGCCCTCTAGTTATTTTAAATTGTCAGTTATTTATCCGGAGAAAACCTCTCTACCTTGTTAGATCATTTACTATAGGCACTGGTAAAACATATGTCCATAGCTAGTGATTCAACAGAAGGACAGGTTTTGCTTAAAGACATGTTTATTATCAAGTCAGCCCCAGATATTAGAAAAAAGTTATGAAAGATAGCTTTTGCTCCAGGTAGTTCACTTAAAACTTTAGTAAAAACTGCCTCTTTAGTATTCTATAATCAGAACTGGGAGAAAGCCAAGGAGAGAAAACAAAGAGGCCAAGGAGAGAAAACAGAGGCCAAAAAGTGATAGTCTTTGTTGCAGCCTTAAAAGAAACAGACCTTAAGTCTGATTCTTGGGGGTCCAAGAAGAGCTCAATGACTAGACTCAACTGCTATTATTGTGGAAAGCCAGGTCACCTTAAGATAGTTTGTCTTAAGAGGCCCGCCCCAAGTTATGCCCTGACTGCAGAGGCTGCCACTGGATGTGATACTGCACTCGGAAGGAGAGGTCCCAGAGCTCATATTTGTCTTCCCAGGTAGTCTAGCAAGCCTGAAGGGCCTTGGGGCACTTTACCTCCTGCCTCTGGCTGGACTGTCATTACTACCTGTCATTTCCATGGAGGAGCCCTGAGCAATCATTACCATAGAGATAAGAACCAGTGTATTGCTGCACATTGGCACAAGTCTCTTTGTCCTTCTCCAACACTGGCTTTCCTTGCAGGCATCATAGTTCAATGAAAACAGTCACAAAAAAAAAATCTTGCTAAAACTATAACTGGGAAAACTTTCTCTTCACCCGTTTCTTTTAGTTATGTCTCAAAGTCCAGTTCCCATCCTATAAAGATTTTATCCTGTCTAAATCTAGGTTGCCAACTAATCAAAAGGATGCTAAGACTGGTTTTTACAAATACAATGCATAATGTTGTTCATGTACAAAAACTCAAGAGAGTTTTTCATTGGTCAAAGTAATATATTAATCTGATTCTCATAAGTCATCAAAAACTTAGAGATAATTATAACTAAAGCTAGAGGGAGTTATGACAAAATATCAGACTCCATCAGTTAAGCGGTCTAAGAGGCCATGGGTCACAATTGTTATCTCTTAAAAACAGTTTCTAAACATACATATCTGCTCTAATGTTTATGCTTTCATTATACATGCTGCAATTTCTTGGAAAATTTGTTCTTTTCTAGAGGATGCCAAACCCAAAATAATCATACAGATAAAACCAATAACAAACATGCTAGATTCCAAATATGCTAGATTTCCTGGGATCCACCAGCTCTTATCCAGAGAGGGTCATAGGCAACATATCCAAGGCCTTAACTAACTATACTCAACAACCTTAAATGACATCACAGCTGGTCTCTCTCTCCTAAATAAAAACTTAATGAGACAAGCTATCCTCCAAAAATCAGATGATATTAGATATTCTAACAGCAACACAGCAGGTATCTGTGTAATTGTAAAAACTAAATGTTGTGTGTACTTTCCTGATCCTTTGGCTAATATCTCAGTAGCTATTCAAGATATTAGACAACAAATCAATGGCATGTCAGACTCTAAAAGTTCCCTGGATTTATCTTTATCATCCTTATGGGAAGTCATAACTGGTTCCTCTTGGTGGAAATCTTTGTGATTGAATTCATAATTATACTGTTAATCCTATTATTTGACTCATGCCTACTTACTTATTTCTTTGGCTTTGTGTCCTCCAGACTCAAAGCTGTATGCCTTTCTATGACAAAAATACCTGGTGTCTATTGAAGGCCTTTAGATGGACCCTCTGTGGAGAATCTCTGACTGCCAATCAACAACTATGACCCCCTTCAGCCTGAAGAACCCAGGTCAGTCATCACCCATTATTCCCTCATGGCAGTTATGGGAACTTCTTCAGAAGGGAGAATGTTACAGGTAACTAATTTAGATAAAAATATTATAGGCAGTTGGATAAGACTGAGTCCTAAAGGAACTCTGGGGGAGATAGGCACCTCCACTATGGACCAGGACTCAAGACAAAAGATGAAACATATGCACCCACATACTTCCTAAGGATAAACATCAGGAGTTTATAGTCTAAATAGTTATCCACCACCTTGAAGAAGCCAGGAAGAGCCATTAACCCAATCTCCTATAGGAAAAGCCCCTGTTCTGTGCTCATGCCCATTGGCTACATAACCTGCTTCCCTATTTGATCCAGTTTAATCAATTTTACCTGAGCAGTTACACCTGTAATCTTATCGGTTGACTAGTTTTGTCTCACCTCATGCCTACCTTGCAATTTCCCATTTTTTCCCACCTTGGACCTTGACTCATGGCTTTACTCTTATAACAATCCCTAGAAGAGGCAGGGTCTTTGGCCACTCACTTGGGACCCCTTCTGTCTCTATCAGACAGAAGTTTTCTTTCCCCCAATAAATATATCCTGCTAAAAAAAAATAGAGAGAAATGAAAATGTGGACCTCACTATAGATCCCATGGAGAGTGGAAGGATAATCCAGAGATACAATGAATAGCTCTATGCCCACAAATCTGATGATACAGACAAAATGGAAAAAGTCCTTGAAAGACACAATTTGCCAAAATTCACACAAAAAGAAATAGACAATCCAAATAGGTTTGTGTGAATTAATAAACTAAATCAATAATAAGAATCTGCTATAAGAGTAAGTGCCAGACCTACATGTGTTCATTGGCAGATTCTACCATACAGTTAAGGAGAAGAATGCCAATTCTTTACAATCTTTTTGGAAATAGAAACAGAGGGACTGTGAGTAAACTCATTCTTTGAGGCAAGTATCACTCAATCCCAAAATCAAACAAAGATATTACAAGAAAACAAACTTGAAGACTAATGTTTCATAAGTACATAGATGTAAAAATCCTTGATAAACTTTTGGCAAGTTATTGAGTTCACCATTGTACAAGAAGTTATACATCATGACTTAGTAAAATGTATCTGTCTTGGTTACTTTTTTCTCATTGCTGAGAAAAATACCTGATGCCCAAATTTAAGGAAGGAAAGGTTTATTTAGCTTACTGTTTGTGGAGGTTTCAGTCCATACTCATCTGGCTTCAAGGCAGAGTGACACATAGCAGAGGGCAGCAGTTCACTGTGGTAGAAAACAGTGAAATCAACAAGGGCAAAAGAGGAGGATCAGGAGAGAAGACTCTTTCTGTCCCTCATGTTGTATCTAGGCTACCCACCCTAGGGTGGATTAGCACTCACACCCATAATCCCAGCATTGGACCACAAATCAACTGCAAATTCTAGAAACCTGCTCCCATGACTGCGGGAGACTCTGGGAGGACATTGAGACACAAACCATAACATTATCCCAGTTGAATAGACTGATTCAACATTGGGAAAGCAATAATCTATCACATCAGCAGGCTACCAAAGAAAAATCACACAATCATTTCAATAGATGAGAATACCTTAGATAAAATTCAATGCTCATTCATGATGAAAAGTCTCAGTAATCTAGGAAGAGAGAAGTTCCTCAACTTGATAAAGAATATCTACAAAAATGCTACAAGTAACATCACACTTAAGCAAGGTTGTTAACTCTGCTACTTTTCAACAACATACTGGGACTCCTAGTTAATGTGATATGACAAAAAGAAGTTACACAGATTGGGAAGGAAGAAATAAAGCTTTCTTTGTTTGTCCATGTAGAAAGCCAAAAGAATTACCAACAGCAATAAAACTCCTGGAACTAATAAGCAATTATGACAGGACTGAAGGACACATGGTTACAATTAAAGTCAGGAACTTTCCTATGTACCAACAATGAGTAATTGACTTTGAAATTAAAATTACATCAGCATCCAAATGATTAAACACTAAGCATAAATCTAGTAAAATATATAAAATATCTCCATGAAGGAAACTACAAAACAATAATGAAAGAAAGCAAAGAGGAATTAAATAATGGAGAGCTACCCCATGGTTATGGATAGTGGATAATGTCTTAGGGTTCTCTAAAGGAACAGATGCAGTAGGAGATATATATATGGCTCAGTATTGCACAGATTGATAAATGTCAATGTCTTCACAAATTATTTTGTGAATATTGATGAATTGATTCTAACACTTATATGGAGATATAAAAGGCTCAGAAAGACAGTTCATACTGAAGAGCTAAGTGGGAGGACTGACACTACAGGACCTCAAAACCTCTGTGAGCCTATAGTTGTGAAGGCAGTGTGATATTGGTGCAGACAACCCACATAGAAAACCACAATTACCGTCATGTCATCTTTGACAAAGAAGCAAAATCAACTCAGTGGAGAAAAGGTAGTCTTCAATATATTGCTGGAAACTGGATAACCACATAAAAAAAAAAAAGCAAGTAAATACAGAACTTATATCTTTCATAAAAATTAACTCAAAATGATCACAGACTTAAATGTAAAATGTAAAGCCATAAAACTCTTAAAAGATAACTTAGGAAAAAAATCCCAAAATGGCCTTGGGTTTACTGATGACATTTTACATTCAAAACCAAAAACACAATACATGAAAAGAATAATTGATAACATGGACTTTACTGAAATTAAAGACTTGTGATCCGCAAAAGATACAGAAGAAATGAAAAAAAGTCACAGACAGACAGAAAATATTTCTGCAAACATATTTGATAGTGGACTGTTGTTCAAAATGTATGAGGAATGTTTGAAACTCAAAAATAACAACAAAAATAAACCAAGTGTAAAAAGTGTTCCCAAGACCTTAACGAGTGTCTCACAGAGAAGATATACACATCATATCTGGTACCCCAGCCCTCCAGGAGACTGAGGCAGAAGTATCTCAAGTTAAAGCCCAACTTGGGAACTTAGTAAGATCCTGTCTCAAAATAAAATATATAAAAACCAGATGTAGCTCATCGTAAGGACCCTGGACTCAATCTCTAGTACCCCATAGAAAGATAACCACATCATAGGTCATTGGAGAAATGCAAAGTAAAGCACAAACTACTCACCCACTAGAAGGGTCACAATGCAGGGTGCTGACAGCACCACGTGCTAATGAACACGTGAAGAAACAAGAAGTCTCACTACCGGTGGGAGTGCAAAATGTTACAAGAACTTTGGAAGGCAATCTGATGATTGGTTATAAAACTAAGCATACACTTACTCTTCAAATCAGTCAGCCCTTTGAATTTTCTCAAGAGAGGGAAAAATGCATGCTCACATAAAAACCTGCATGACAATGTTGATAACAGCTTAATTCATGACTACCAAACTTGGAAGCAACCAAGATGTCCTTAAATAGATGAATGGATAAATAAAAATTGTTACATACAGACAATGGAATATGATAAATATTGTATACTAAATTATGTAATTATAATGTTATATACTTAAAAGAAATGGGTTACCTCGCTACAGAATGACAGCATAAAACTTAAGTGC
Source organism: Cuniculus paca (assembly GCA_004365215.1). Classification (NCBI taxonomy): domain Eukaryota; kingdom Metazoa; phylum Chordata; class Mammalia; order Rodentia; family Cuniculidae; genus Cuniculus; species Cuniculus paca. The sequence goes on along the minus strand of RJWT010038714.1, from coordinate 2,022 downwards.
ATATTTCTAAGTGAGAGTAGACAACCCGAGGAACCTGCATAGTATGTGATTCCAATGATCTGACATTCGGAAAGGTACAATTGCAGAGACAGTGCAAAGTTCAGTGGCTGCCAAGGGCTGAGGAGGAGGAGGGGTTAACAGAGCACAGAGGATTTTAAGCAGTGAAATTACTCTGTATAAAACTATAAAGGTGGATTCATGTCATTATACATTTCTCCAAATCAACAGCATGTACATCAAGAGCAAACAGCAATTGACAACTTTACACTCACACATCTAACATGGACCTAAAGGACCAATTTCTTGAATGACACAATCTGCTAAAATTCACTTAAGATGATAATGATATGTAAATTATAATGGATGATAATGATTTATAAAAGGAGGTGAATCAATTGGGACAAATGTACAACTGTAGGATGATGTAACAATGGGGTAAACTGTGACTCTGTAAGGACAGTGGTATATTGGAAAAGTCTCTACTTTCTGCTGTTTTGCTGTAAACCTGAAACTCTTCTTAAAAATAAACTCTACTGAAAGCAATACGTAAGAACTGCAAGTGAGTTATTCACCTAGCAAGAGGTACAGCAGGACTGCAGTTGGGCAGGCTGAGCCCAATATTCATGCTGGGAGATTATGGATATTGTACTCTACTAAAATTAAGGATAATAATTCATTAATGAGAAGATAAAAGGCTTTTACAAGTTGATGACAAAATACAAATCACTTTTCTAAGCATTTTTATAATTAGGGCTATCTACAGACCCCTTTGTTTTCCTCTGCATTAAAGAAACATTTTGATAGATAACAATCACCTTGGAAAATATTCTTGCTTTACTTTTAAATATTTTACTTGTCTTTTCTTTTGCACTGGGGATTGAACTCATGACCTCGTGCTTGACAGGCAAGTGCTTGTATCCGTGAGCTACATCCCCAGCCCAATATTTTACTTTTCGAAACAATTTCATTGAGATGTGATTCATGCCCTGAGAGTTTGAACTCTTGCTTATCGTCTTTTCCAGATGTCAAATTTCTCAGTGCATCTCAGTCTTCTCTTTTGACATTTGAAATTTACATAACTTTATTTAAGTTGGAAAACAATTCTTAAAACTACATTTAGAAACAATTCTTAAAACTACATCAAATCCTTTTGTTATACAAATCACCAGGAGTATAACAACCAGATTTCACTGTACTTCTTTAAGCAAGTGTGGAGAATAGAGGAAAAATAGGTCATTTACAGAAAACAATACCTATATATGTACTTAGGTACAAATTTAGCAACAGAGAATCCTTCAGTGCATACTGGCATCTCAGAGCAGTTCTCAAAGGGCTGTGTTTTACTTTTCTATACTTTAAGAATGCCTAAGATCCTTCATCATCCTCCATCTTGGGGGCCATATAGTACTTTAAATGTCTGTGCCAGCTGTTGTATATCCCATGTTATGGTTGACTCAACTTGAGAAGCTTAGAAGTTTAACTAAGAGACTCAGCAGGGAGCCAGGGCCCTTGCTTTGTAAACATCTTCATCCTGTGCAAGAGGAGGGCACAGAGACGTTGTGAGTGCTACACTCCCCTTGGAGGGGGAGTGGCTTGTGTGTAGTATACGGGAGGAAAAGAGGCTTGCTCTTCCCCCTTTTGTTCATGTTGCTTTGCTGTCTTTGCCACTGTGCCATGCCATCCTGCCTTGGGCCAGCTGATTACAAACTGAAACCTCCACAAACTGTGAGCTAATAAACCTTTCCTTCCTTCATTTTGGGTGTGAGGTATTTTGTCTCAGCAATGAAAGAAAAGTAATCAAGACACCCTGTGACAAGAGACACATCTGCAGACCCACTGAAATGTTACTGTGGGAAAGAGGGGAGTGACTTGGTAGAGATGGCCAGTTCCTTCATGCAAAGGTTAGCTGAACTGGTTCATTCACTTCTGGGGTAACAGTTGCCTCCTCTTTGACGACATTACTGGCTTGTGACAACTCATGCTTCTATTTCCCAGTTGTCTGCTTGCAGGAAATGTACCCAT
>RJWT010038713.1:0-12794 GCA_004365215.1 Cuniculus paca | reverse complement strand
CTGAAAATAAGGAAAAAAATAGGCCATGCTATTGTTCCACTTACTACCTGGAAATAGGCTGCAGATTGTAGCAAAAGGAAAGGAACCTAGGCAGAGCTTAGCTGCCTCCCTGAAGTGAGGGAGTGGGGCTGAGGGTCAAGGAAGCCAAGAGGACTGCAGTTAGCAGAGCACACTGCAGACGATAGAAAGCTACAGAGCATGCTTTTCGCCTGCAGCTGGGTCCTGAGCAGCATAGTGTATGACAGAGTACCTGAGGCTGGGGAAAGACTACCCTGTAGGAGCAGAGCATACAATCTGCAAAGTTCACACAGGTTAGAAAGATTTGTTTCTCAATTTGTAGTAAAGTTACACTATTTTAGGAACAACTCAGGGTCTTTATTTTTTTACAAGGTGGAAGAGTTATGGTGAGGTATTTACTAAAACATATTTATTAATTGCTTTGTATATTTTAGCTAAGTCATTTAATACTAAAAACCTGTGTAATTTAAAGGACTAAATTGCCTTAAAGAGGGCAGATAGAAAATGGCTGCAGTAGAATTCTAACTTGACACTACATATGCCACAGAAGCTTTGTAACTTTATTAGTACTGTGTATCTCCCGGGATTTGGTTGCTCTTCCTAGGATCATAAGAAAACCTGTCACTGTTGAATCTTGTAAGAAAAATGCACATACTTTCTCAATGAGCTAGCCATTTTTTTTTTAATTTGAAGTGAAATTCTACATGGAATGTTATTTTATTTTCCTACCAAGTTCAATAATATTTGCTATAGCTATAAATAATGTAGATGCATATATTCACAACTAGGACTGCTCTGAGTGGGTTGAGAAAATACAGAGCAAATGTGAATTGGTTCACTCGGTACAATAGCACAGGCTTAATGGTAGCAATTTAGTAGTTTTGTTTACTTCTTTTGATAAACCATTTGCTCTGTCTTCACTTAAGCAACTTAAAATACTAAAAAAAAAATACAAAACATCCTTACAAGGCTATTTAATCACCATTGTGAGTTGTTCAATGATTAACTTCATAAAGGCATAGAAAATTGGTTTGGGGGAGAATATGGAAGAAAGAATGAAAAGAATTTTTTTTGTATAATTATGCTATCAGGAAGATGAAATGATATATGACTTAGGCCTTTTAGCAGAGGGCTATGTATTGGAGAGATCAGGAAATTTGAAACCAGCTTTGAGAATTTTGTTTTTTTTTTTTGCGGCACCTGGGATTGAACTCACGACCTTGCGCTTGCTAGGCAGGCGCTTAGGCCGCTGAGCTAGATCCCCGGCCCATGAGAATATTTTTAAGCAAAAAGGAAATTTTCCTTTATAGAGATTAAAAAGAAAATGGTGAAAATAGAGGGAATAAATATTGCCTATTGCCAGGGAGCTAGAAGAATAGCAAAGACAAGTTGAGTTTTTTTTTCCTTATAACTACAAATATTATCTCTTTGATTGTTCAAAAAACTTAACAACTTCCAGCCCAAGTTGATCAATGTAAATTTTTTTTCATAGTAAGTGCGTAAGTATTTGGGATGGACAGGACTCAAAAAAAAAAGACTAATTCTAGTCATTGAGACTGGTAAAAATGTGTGATTATTTCATTATTTTTAAGACCTTCCCAGGCGAATAATAACTTTAGGAGACCATGTCATGGTGAAACTCACATGTGACAACTCTCCTTCAGTGAATTCAGAAGGAAACTTTGAAATCTGTATCTAGATAGAGCTCCTAGGCTTGAACCTATTGTGAAATCTGGTTTCAGAATTACTTCAGTAAACACTAATGATAAGCCTGAAATCCCATTCTGCAAAAGAAGTGAATTCATCTTCAAAGGAGAACATTTTAATGCTTAGTAGAATCAAGACAAAACATTACCTAGTACTTTCAGAATGTGAAATTCTGGTGAAATTGTATATCTTCTTGCTGGCATGATATATAGAAAAATATTCAGAGTGAAAATATCTACTCTAAATGTATCATTATACAGTTTTTGATGTACATATATTTAAATACTTCTTTTCCTTTTCAGAAAGCTGTATGTGATGGCATCTGTGTTTTTCTGTCTGCTCCTTTCTGGATTGGCTGTGTTTTTCCTTTTCCCTCGATCTATTGATGTGAAATACATTGGTGTAAAATCAGCATATGTCAGTTATGATGATCAAAAGAGAACAATATATTTAAATATCACAGTAAGTACAACTTTATATTGAAAATCTTTTATTTCATCCTTTATCCTATTAAGCAGCACCTTTATCCTGGTTGAGAGCATGTTTGTTAAATATAACATTGTCTGGTTTGCTTTCTATATCTTTGCTGTGTTGATCCTTCTCTGGTTTTGCTGAAAACGGCAAATAATAAGTACTGGCAATTCATATAGAATTATTTAACATCTGAAGATTCCTTTACCAGGATAAAATAAACATTTTCTGGAAAAGAAAAAGTATTACAGTCAATTAACTCTTCAACATTTGACTCTGAATAACCCCTAGCCAGGTGTGCTCATATGTGATTCAATAGAAGTTATTTATAAATGTAACATTTTACTTCCTTGCATTTTGTGAAATACAGTTTTCACCATGTTTAACAGACCAGTCCTTTATTGTGTTTAATGATGAAGAAAATGTCCTCTGTGTTTCCCAGGAAAACATTTTTTAAAAAGATTGTGCAGCCACCTAACTCATAAAAACAATAAATAAAACCTCAGAGAATGTTTTCTACTATTTTTTGCATACACACACATAAATAAATTATGGCTTGTATCTAGATGTTCCCTCATGCGCTCATACATGGGGAGTTTTGGCTAGATGAGGGTGTGTTCCTGGGATAAAGGGTATAATGCTGGGATTTAGAGGGTAGATAAGGGAAGGCCCACCCTGGCTGTGGTTGGCACCATCCGAAAGACTATAGCCTGAATGGGATAAAAGGGAGAGGCAGGCTTCCTACTGCTTGCTGCTTTGGCTGCCTGCTGCCTTCCCGTCTGCCATACCATGGAGTGTTTCACGTCTGCAGTGCCACCATACCATGCCACCCTGCTTGGGAAATAGCCAGCCATGGACTGAAACCTCTAGAAACTGTGAGCTGAAATAAACCTTTTCTCCTTTAGCTTGTGGGTGGCAGATATTTTGTCTCAGCAATGAGAAAACTAACTAAGACATGGGTCACACTATTCACAGTCGTGTGTGGCTTCAGGCCCAAGGAGAGACTCTGTGGAAGTGATCTGTTTGGAAGAATGTGGACTTACTTGGTTTTCCTTGCATAGACGAATGACTAAAGTAGAGGTAGGGATTCCAGTAATGGTTGGGAACAAATAACATTGAAGGGATGGACAGTGAAGTGGAAGACTAGGTTAAAGTGGGATCACTGCTTGATTACAGAAAAAAAAGCACTTTCTTGGATCCGCTTATCCTCATTGTTTACCATCAGAGTTGATAATGTAAGGGCTTAAAAAAACTAGAAACATACCATTCACAATAGGATTGTGACTAAATCATACCAGTGTTAATTGCAGCATTGTGAATAAAGCATCATAACACCATGCTAAATAATTTTAAATAATTTCATATGACCAGGAAATTACTTTTTAGTGATTTCCCACTTTAACAGCTCCATAGAACAAGGAAGATTTTTTTTGTTTGTTTGTTTCATGTTTACAGCAATGGCCAGATGTTTTTTGGCCTGCTTGAAAGTTAGCTATAGTGTCTAGTACTGTAAACATGTAATAATTACTATTGAAAAGATTCATGAAGTTTCCTTTTAAATCCAATGTATGTAAATATGAATTTCAAACCTTATTTTAAATAATTATTTTCATGTCTTACCACCTTCTCGTCCTGAGACACGTAATATCCAACACATACAACTTAAAAGAGAAGAGATTTATTTAGCCTCAGATTTGCAGTCTATGGTTGGCAGGCTCCCAGGCAGGCAGCATGTCAAAGGGACACAGCAGAGGCGAGCTGCCCATGGGAAACAGAGAGTCAAGGAGGAACCCAAAAGGGAGATGCAGCCTTCCTGGGTCACACACATAGTAACCCACCTCTTCTAGTCAGTCTCCACTGACTGGACGTAATATCAGATTTAACTGTGAACTCATCAGTAGACTAATCCACAGGTAAGTGTCATACCCCCACGATCCATTCACCTCTCCAAATCCCCACCTGTGAATGCATGAGGCTTTGGGGGGACACCTATATATAAAACTTAACTTTCTGCCTCTGACCTCCCAAAGACTCATAAGCATCCCTTTATGTAAAATGCATTTAATTTATCTCTAACATCCCAAGTCCAAAGTTTTCTTTGAGACTTAAGGCCAACTCTTAGCAAAATACATTTAGTTCATTTCTAAGAGTCATCAAAGTCCTAACAGTTTCAGCATTGCTGAAAAGTCCAGTCTTCTCTGAGACTTGAGGCAAACTCTTAATTGTGAGCCTCTGTAAAAATAAAAAAGTTAAACACTGCTGACATACAATGGCAAAAGGTAAAAACTTCCATTCCAAAAGGGAGGAGTTTGGAGATAGAAACAGTGGAACTACAGTATCATCAAAGCCCAACAGGGCAAACATTATATCTTAGATTTCCATGTCTAGCACCCAGGTCAAGTTGAGACAATAAGATGTGAACTCCAGCTCATAGCAGTGAGATTCAGCCTAGAATGGCCCCACCTCAACATCATTGCTTATGGTTGTAGCTCTTGTGGCTTCTCTTTTAGACTAGCTTTGCTCCTGGTGTTCAATGTAGAGCTAAGTCCCCAGCAGTACCCAAGCTGCAGCCTTAACATTAGGCTGCAATGAAATTTCTTCAGCCATAATTTTTCACTTTTACACTCCCACAAATCTCAGAACATGAGCAAAATATAGACAGACACAGGTTCTGCTGGAACATAACACACCTAGTCTGGAGTTTAACTGCCAATGGAGTCCTTGTTCCCAAAGGAAATCTCCTGAGCCTGGTCTTTACCATCTGCATTTCTGTCAGCATTCTGGTCTTCTGAGCTCTGACCAGAATGTCCCATCAAGTTTGATTTACAGCATTCTAGGGTTTCTCTAGCCAGCATCTCTAAACCTTCCCAAACTCCTCCTGTGAACCAGTTCCAAAGGCTTCTGAACCACATAATCAATAGCATTGCAGCAGTGATCCTATGCTGGGTACCAAAATTGGCCTTTGTCATTTTGACACAATATCCAACACCCACAAAGTTAAAAGAGATGAGGTTTATTTTGGCTCATGGTTTATAGAGGTTTACATCCATAGTCAGCTGGCTTCAAGACAGGACAACATGATACAGAGGCATGGCAGAGGAGAACTTATTCATGATATAGTGACTAAATAGCAGAGAGAGTCAAGGAAGGAAACACGAAGGGAGATACAAACTTCCAGGTCCTGCCAACATAAACTGCTAGGTCCAGTGACCCACCTTTTCCAACCAACCTCCACTTTACCAGCAAGTCAACTATAATGCCACTATAATTGAGTCACCTTCTGAAGGTCTTACCTATGATCTATCAAGGCTTTCGGGCACATGAAGATATAAACCATAACCTCCCATATTTCCAGATACTACCTCATGATAATAACCAAGCATTAAATAAGAAATGGGAATTGCTATTTCGATGAATATTAGACTTCACTAGAGGGTGTTGAGATAAAAGGCTAATAAAATTATAGGTTAGATGTTGATAAGTTCTCTAACAATAATTTGGAAAATAGAATAATGTTTACTCTTGTTTCTCAAAATGATTAGTATACATAATACTACTTTTCCTGTTTTAATAAATTAGAATAGAGAGAAAAAAAAGTTTCTCCTACTTCACGCAAATAGCACAGATGACTTCTGCAATTCCACAGAATCCTATGTGAAGATTTCTTCCCAGCAGCAAACAGGCAGTCAGTTCTGTAGCTAGGTAGACTTCCCCACTTTAGCTGGGGGCAAGGCCAAGCCTCCAGAGTTTCTGAGAGACTGTCAAGTGGAATTCCCACACCCTCTTCCTTAGATTTAATTAATTTGCTGGGGCAGCTCACAGAATTCAGGAAAATAATTATTTAAATTTACTGATTTGTTATGAAGGATATTTGAAAAGATGCAAATAGCTGAGCATGGTGCCATGCACCTGTAATTCCAGCTACTTGGAAAGATAAGGAAAGAGAATTGTGAGTTCCAGGCCAGTCTGGGCAACTTATTAAAACCCTATCTCAAAAACCAACGAACAAAGAATATAAATAAATTGCCAGATGAAGAGATATATAAGGCAAAGTCTGGAATGGCACAGAAATTTCTGTCGCTATGAAGTTGAGGTCTGTCACCCTCCTGGTACTTGGATGAGTTCTTGTTTACCTTCCTGTCTGTGCAGTAGCACTCAGAACCCTTTTCTCATACAGTTTTATGCAGACTTTATTGCAAAAGCATGATGAAAGCATATATAACTGTGTTTAAACACGAAGACAGTATGATCTAATAAAAATAAACTATGTATGGAAAATCAGTGAGGACTTCCTGTTCAGATTCTTCTTTAGGACACATTTTTGAAAGTAAATTTGTCTTTTCAAGAGCATAACTAGACTAAGGCCTTTGATAATAAATCATTAAAGTTTATAATTTTGGTCACTTTTTTATTTATAAATTAAATGGACTCTCACTGATTTCTGCAACAAAAATCAGTCCTTTAGTACTAAATTTCCATTTATCCTGTCTTATTTTTTGTCTTTGTTAATGTTTATCTTCATGTTTTTTTCTCTCAATATATTTTTTCTAATTCTCATTAGTATTTTTTTCACTGTTTTGCATCATTGCTGCCTTTAATATTCTAGTGAAAATTATGGATGCTTCCAAAAAAAGCCATAAGCCAACATTAATTTGTGTATAGGATTCCATGACTTGGTCTGCCATTTATTTCAAATTATTAACTACTTTCCTGTTGTGTCTAGAAATGAAATCAAGATAATTAACAACCTAATAAGTAAAATGTATATTAAATAAAGACTATTTCAGCTGTGGTATAAACATTTTTTTAAATGTCTTTATGTTTATAATTATAAATGAATTTACATATGTAATCATGATTGCTACTCTCTAGTACATTCTTTCTTATGAAAACTTTTTCTCTCTACTCATCCCATGCCTTCTGTATCTTTCTTTACATCATATTTTACTTTAGAGATACATTTACATGTTAAGTTTTAAAAAATAGTTTTTTTTCAGCCAGGCATGGTGGTGCACACCTGTAATCCCAGCACTTGGGAGGCTGAGGCAGGAGGATCGTTGCAAGTTTGAGACCAACCTGGGCTACAAAGAGAGCCCGAAGCCAGCCTGAACAGCATGAGACCCTCTCTCAAAAAGACAAAAAAAAATCTTTTATTTTTCTTTATGTTTTATTATTACATGTTTACCCATACTTAATAACTGCGTTTGTTGTGGGGAATTGGTACATGTACTGAACACATTTTAATTCTTTTTTTGTCCCCTAGCCCTGCCATCCCTCCTGCTCTTTCCATATCTTTGTACCCTTCTCATTGGCTAAAGCTCTATTTCCATTTTTTCTTTCACTTTTTTTTCTTGTTTCCCTCCCCTCCTTTCCCCCTCACTCCATCTCTTGTTCCCTGTCCCATTTGAAAAAAATCTCCCTACTTCCTATTATTTACTTATTATTTTGCTCTTTATTTGTAGTTTGGGTTACTCATGTAAGAGAAACTATACAATAAAGCTTTCATGTCTGATTTATGTCACATAATATTATGGTCTTGAGTGTATCCATTTATCTGTGAATGCCCCAACTTTATCCTACTTTATGGCAGAGTAGTATTCCATTGCATATAAATACCACTTATCTATTGATAGGCATGTGGGAGATTTCAATGTTTAGCTTTGATAAATTGTGCTGCTATAAAAACTGGTTCACGTGTATCACTGTAATATGATGACTTTAACTCTTGCAAGAAGATACCTAGAACGGGGATAGCTGGGTCAAATGGAAGTTGCATTTTTTTTGAGGAATTCCCGTACTGATTTCCATAATAGTTTACTGGTTGATGCTCCTACTAACAATGTAGAAGGGTTCCTTTTCCCCTGCAGCCTTGCCAGCATTTGTTATTATCTGATTTCTTGATGATAGCCATTGTTTCTGGGGTAAGATGGAATCTCAGTATTGTTTTAATTTGTATTTCTCTAATAACCAGAAATATTGAACATTTTTTTCATGTACTTATTTGCACTTTTTCTGAGAAGTGTCTTTTCCTTTTAGTTGCCCATTTTTCATTGGGTCTTTCATTTTGGGGATGGGTCTAGGTTTTTGAGTTCTTTATATGTTTTAGATGTTAGTCTTGTACAGGGAATAGTTGTCTCTTCACTCTGTTGTTTCTGTTGCCTTTGACTTTGATATGACACTATTTGTTACGATTCTTAGTACTATTTCTGGTACCACTGGGGTTTTGTTCAGAAATTTCTTGTCTATACCTATGTCTTCAAGAATTGTACCTATTTTATCCTATAGCAGATTAAATATTTCTTATTTAACATTTAGATCTTTGATCTATTCTGATTTTTAGAACATCATGAGATACATGGGTCTAGACTTCATCTGCATGTGACTGTCCAGTTTTGCTAGTACCATTTATTAAAGGGGCTTTCTTCCCTCCAGTGTATGTTTTTGGCTCCTTTGTCAGAGATCAAATACCTGTATGTTCCTGGGGTTGTTTCTGCTCCCTCTGTTCTGTTCCATGTTGATTTTTGTGCCAGACCTGTGCTGTTTTTATCACTGTAGCTTTGTAGTACAGCTTCAAATCTGGATTATGATGTTTCCTGCTTTGCTTTTGTTATGAAGGTTTGTTTTTGCTATTCTGGGTTGCTTCTCATTCCATAATTTCAGGATTGTTTTCCCTAATTCTGTGAGTAATGCTATTATTGTTTTGATTGGGACTATATTAAATCTATATGTCAATATCAAGAGTACAGTATAGCCAATTTGAATATATTGGTTCTGCCAATCCAGGTACAGGATAATCTGATGTCCTCTTCAGTGTCCTTTTTCAGAGTGATGTAATTTTTGTGGTAGAGATCCTTCACTTTTTTGGTTTGGTTAACTCTCAAGTATTTCATTTTTCTTGATGCTATGGTTTCATGCATCTTGATGCTAAGGTGAAAGGTATTGTTTTCCTATTTTTTTTTCTCCATGAGCCTATGATTAGTGTATAGGAGGAACGCTATTGTTTTTTATGTTGATTTTGTATGTTGCTACACTACTAAATTTGGTAAAGTCTTTTGCTGGAAGGTTTTAGGTCTTGTATAAAGAGGAGCATGTCATCTGCAAATAATGATGATACTTTGACTTCTTCCTTTCCTATGACACCCTTTTTATTTCTTTAACTTGCCTGACTGCTCTGGCTTATGTTTTGAGGACTGTGTTGAACAAGAGTGGTGATAGTGGACATCCTTGTCTTGTTCCTGATTTTAGGGGGAAGGCTTTCATTTTTTTTCCCATTTAATATGATGTTGGCCATTGATTTGTCATAAATGGCTTTTATCAAATTGAGATAAGGTCCTTCTCTACCTATTTTCTTCAGGGTTTTTGTCATGAATGGATGTTGGATTTTGTCTAAGTTTTTGTCTGTGTCTATTGAGAGAATCATGTTACTAAAAAATTACATGAATTTTTTGTATTTGCATTGAGCTTTCATTGAGTAAGGTCATGAATATATTTTCTAATATTATCTTATTTCTGTACTATGTATTTTCTGAGTCTGTTTTTTTAATTTTGAATTGTGTGTTTCTTATAAGCTTAGTGTTATTACATAAGACCAAATTATCAGTTTATTTAACGTTCTTTGACATGTGTGGTAACATTTTCTTCCTCTGAATAAATGAACAAACAGCCACATCTGAAGTCATTTTATTAATTTCGAATCTACAGTATATTTATGTGCTTATTCACAGATAACTTGCGCATTTTCTGTCTTTTTCTTGCAGAATACACTAAATATAACAAACAATAACTATTATTCTGTTGAAGTTCAAAACATCACTGCTCAAGTTCAGTTTTCAAAAACAGTTATTGGAAAGGCACGCTTAAACAACATAACTAATATTGGTCCACTCGATATGAAACAGGTAGGTCTGTCATGAAATATGTTGGTTGGTTAAACAGGTTTCAGCCTTGTGTATCACGTAACTTAAAGCAGGTGAGGTTTTTTTCTCAAAATTTGATTTTGAAATATGTCCCATACGTGTATAAGATGAAATCTTAAAACAAGATTCTAAAAGAGATTTCTAACTGAAATTTTGATGTATTACTGAAGTGTTTGATGTTTTGATCCTGTAACTATTTTTTTTTTGCATTTCAGATTGATTATACAGTACCTACTATAATAGCAGAAGAGATGAGTTACATGTTGTAAGTTCTGATTTTATTAACCTTATCATTAATAATAATGAGAATGTTACTCCCTTTTTAAATATTTGCAGTTCTTACTAACTGAAAAGACCATGGTTTAGAATTCATTCTGGCTTCTGATTTTTTTCCTTTCCTTTCCTTTCTCAACATTTGTATCATTTAAATGCATATACCTATAATTTTCTTACTTTTCAGAATTAAGGTTATGTATACCATGTCACGTTTTATTTTTAGTTTCTTTGTTACAAGAAGCATATATTCTTACAGTCTCGATTTTCTAGTATAGGTCTAAAAATGCTAATAAAGAATAGTATTTTATACATTGACTTGAAGTTCTGAAGCTTTAAAGTTGAGTCTAAATTATTAGCTCTTAATAATTATAAATTTTAATCAGCTTTTGTCAAAATATATATATGGAGTTTCTAAGCCTGGATATAGAATTTCTTGATAACCAATACAGTGGTAGCTAGAATTTTAAACGGTTAGCACAATATAAAAGTAATTTGTAGCACACTTTAAAACAACTGTATAACTCCGGTGATATGAATGCATAAATATTTTTGGAATTATAAGTCATGAATATGTCCGTCACTACTTGAAGTATATGCTCAGCCAATAAATGATTCCTTATAGAATCTCTATAAGCTTTAATGTAGCAGAATTTTAAGTATGTAATATAATAACATACTTATTCACATTTTTATTTAACAGTGATTTTTGTACGCTGTTATCCATCAAAGTACACAACATAGTACTCATGATGCAGTAAGTATTTTTTTGAAAAATGTTTCCTGTTGAAATTTTAGATTTATATTATTGGCTTATAATATACAATGCATCTTTATCAATGCTACTTCAATTGGACCTGAAGCCTTACAAGAATGTTATAAACTGAGTAACTGTTATCCCACTTAACAAATTAAACATTGGCTGCTCAGGGTAGCACAGGATTACCTGGCTGCTAAGTAGTGAATGCGAACAGCATAGGAGCTGAGTGTAATGGCAAGAGTCGAGGCAGAGAAGGCTGAGCCTAGCATCCCGTTCCTTGCTTTGTTGGTAAGCAGTCGCAACAGGAGTAAGAAGTAATGATCTCGGCTTATAACGTGTGTGTTGTTTAAGCCAATAAAAGATTGTTGGGTATAAGTTTGGTATTTTGCCCATTCGGTTTTACATCTGATTAATCCTTTTCATGATGAGGGAAACTTGTGATTTATTTTTAAGCATGTAATGATTTTTAAATTTTTAAACTGAAGGTAACTTTTTAAATTACAGTTAGTGTTTGTAATTATTTGAATAGACCATATTGAACTAGCATTTTTCTGTGTGGTGAAGAAGTATTCCCTGAGAGTCCTGTGTCCACAATATTAAGTTATCTTAATCAAATAATCTCTCCCTGGGGAGAATTTTTATGTGTAAAAGTTTTCTCATTACAGAAAAACTTTTCACATAGGTATGAAACATTCTCTCCATCTCGTTCATCTTTAGAGTTACTGTGACAACAGCATACTTTGGCCACTCTGAGCAGATATCCCAGGAGAGGTACCAGTATGTGGACTGTGGAAGAAACACAACTTACCAATTGGGGCAGTCTGAATATCTAAATGTCCTTCAGCCACAACAGTGAAAATGGAAGGAGATGCAACTAGAGGAGATGAAGTACCTAGAAACATTGTCTGACTCTCCAGGAGGTACTTCCTAGTAGGAGATCCTAAATTGAGCAAACTTAAAGTTTACACTTCTAATTTAAGAGTTTGATTAAAAGTATGTGGACTTGAAATTATTGTAACTTTCCATTCTGTGTTAATAATGTATTTGTACCAGAATCTTACACTTGAATATAAATTTACCAATTGATTTTCTTCTCCCCTTCCCATCCCCAGAGGGAAAAACTGAGACTTCCCCTATAGTATAATAAAAAATTATTTGAAAAATACAGCTTCAGTCAATAACTCAACTGACAACCGCAGTGGCAGAAGTATTCTGATTAACTTAATTTATGAATGTTTTTATAGAAAATTACTGACAGCCTATTCATAGGAGACTTTTGGAAAATAACCTTTTTTTCTGTTTTATAAATGCCCACAATTAGTTACACGGTAGTACTGTATTTCAATTACATGGTATTTTAGCTTTTAGCCAAGTATTTTTAGCATTTAATTTGTTGAAATTCTCATTGGCATGTGTTTATTTTATTCCAAAATATTAATTGCATAATATTAGAATAATCGTCAAAAATTCTGTACATGAAAATTTTTAAAGGTTCTAAATACTGTGTTTCATGTGTATTTTCATAATACTTATAATTTTGTGAAATTCTCATGTGATCTTCAAACATAATCCTTTAATATACAATATTGTAAATAAACTCTGCATGGCTTTTATACAGCTTTGATAAATGTCAAAGTGGAATAGATTCA